>PVLC010001793.1:0-48653 GCA_004027655.1 Graphiurus murinus | reverse complement strand
GGATTACAAGCGTGCGCCACCACGCCCGGCTCAGAGACAACTTTTTCAGGGGAGAAGCGTTCTCTCTCCATGAGGAAGAGCAGGTGCCAGCACTTGTCTTAAGGAGAAGTCTCTGCCAGCAGAACAGGAAAATGGAACTCTGAGGGGCTTTTTCCCTGTCCTCATGCTGACATTAAACCCTGTCCCTATCTAGGGACCAATGGCTACATCTGCCAAAGTGCTTCCCCTCTCCATGCTCAACTTGGTGGGTAAGCAGAATGAAACAAGGTGATCTCCAGTGTTTGTTGTGCATCTCTCCGAGGAGGTGGGCAGATGGGTGGCCCTTTGCCTGAGTGGGGGATGAAGGGTGCAGGATCTCTGGGAACATCAAGAAGGTCCAGGAACCATTCCCAGGCTACACATTCAGGGATCTCTGCTTAAGGGCTGCCAAAGTACTATGTCAGGCATCAGCCCTAAAGACAATCAGCAGGAAGAAGGGCACTTTCAGGGATACCTATCGTCACATGTAATTAGGAGGTTTCACCTGGGTGGTGCTTTAGGGGCAGAATGTTTGAAAGAAGGGAAGAGACTAGTACTCGATTTCCCAGGGCTCCAGTAAGAACAGGCTGTGCTTTATAGCCAGACGTGCTCTTCTTGTGACTGTTCACATTTTAGTTGGTTGGTGTTCTGTCATGGGTTGTTCCATGTATTTACTCCAGAAGTAGGAATCTTAAACCTTACATGTTGCAGAGTCATGCCGTTGGCATATTTGTTGAAAGCATGCTTCCTGAGTTTCTTTTCATCATTCTGTACAACTGAAGTCATTGTAATCAATAATTACAGTAGACATAGAAATGTCCTATTGCTCCAAGACTCTTTAGAGATTTGTGGCAGCTGGTGCTAAGTGAAGAGGAAGAAAAGCTCAATGAGGAAATTAATTTTATAAAATAAACAGAATTCACACTTTTGCAGTGGAATTTTTTTTTTGTACCTTAAGTGCTGATGGCTCTGACTTCCAAAGATGTGAATGACATAGCATAATGTATTTATCACTTCATACATGTTTTATTCTCTTTAGAAAGCCAAATATATGGAGCAAAAAAAAAAAATGAAAGAAAGCTAAACATAATCATTGAAGGTTATTTGCTAATTAAAAAAAAAAACATAGTAAGGAAATAAGCCTTCATTTCCAGGGAGTTATCATAAATATACCAAAAAAAAAAAAAAACCCAAAAAGCCAGTGCCTAACTAAAAATTGTAGAACTCCTATGACATTTCTGTTACCTAAATTATTGAGGTTTGTCACCATCTAAGGTCACCAGGAAATAAGTTCATACTTCACATTATTAGTCCTAACTCTTTCAGTAGAGCTGACTTTGATGCTAAGAGCCAAGAAAATTGTTCTATACTAAGAGATTTGCAAGCCACAAGACCGATAAGACCAGGTTCCAGGCAGAAACTCAAGAGATAAAGAGCATGAGATCACCCAAACATGGAAACTTGGTGTTGAATTTTCAGGGGGAATTTTAACTGCCAAAATCAGAAAAATGAAAGTCAAATTGCTGTTTTAAAGATGTCAGAATTTTGTTGAAATTCTCTTTAGGGTAGATTTTTTTAAATGCCAAGATTAGCTTCAATATTTACAGGTGATAGGGAAAAAAGAAATTTTAAAAATTAGAAAGCAGCTGAGTGTGGTGGCACATGCCTGTAGTCCTAGTATGAGGGTCTTGGGTTCAAAGCTAGCCTTAGCAAATTAGTGAGGCCCTCAGCAACTTAGCAAGACCCTGTTTCAAAATGAAAAATAAAAAAGGGCTGTGGGTGTAGCTCAGAGGTAGAATGCCCCTGGATTCAATCCCCAGTACCAACACCCCCTTCAAAAAAAAAAAAAAAAACTAGAAAGCTTGACACATACATACACTCTTATCCTTACCCTATTCCTTGGTCTTTGCAGGAAGTTCACAGGTGACCAGATGACTGATATCTCCTTTCTGAAGAAAGTCAATCTAAACCAGAACTGTAACATATCTTAAAATAACTCTCCAAAAATGTTGAGAAATTGATCCTTATTTGTAGAAACTCAAAGAGGATAGGTTAAAAAAAAAAAAAAAAGACGGAGAAGAGTTTAGAAAGCTAAAGAATAGCTAGATAATTCTCCATTTTTTTTAAACAAAATGAGAGCAAGAAAACTATAGAACATAAAGTTTGGAGAAAGTACCCAGCAACCTGTAGTAGTAAGTCAGTGTCACTTTCAGAGGGCACAAGGAAGGTCAGGGCTCTTCTTTAGTGGTTTGTCTTAAATTTAGGTGTGTAAAATGTGGGTATGTTTACACTGTTTTAGCCTTGTTCAGGTAAAAATATTTTAAAGCCCAGGAGTCTTCACCCTTTCTGGCTGGTTTGTATATTTGAGTTGTACTTTGGAGAAGGCTTAAAAATAGAGAAAATAATGTCAGCATCTACGTGCTCACCATCTATACTTAATGCCCCACCAATACTAGTGAAGGTACTATTCCGTTTGTTTTGGATCCTTATGTTTTAAAACATATCAGTAATTAATTTTGTCTCCTCCCCAGTCCCATTCTCTTTTTTCCTCTATTGTAGGAAATGACTATCATGAATTTAGCATTCCTAACTTTTTGTGGGTCGTGGGCCCTTTTAAGCCAAAAGCCCTAGAGCATTTTCCCCTGCCCTCCCCAAGTCCTGATCAAAGAAATGTCATCACAGACACTCAGAATGTTCCTTAAACCGTGAAGACAGAACCTCTTGGCGTTTAAAGATTCCGAATCTAGAACCCCACGCTTGGGGAATCCTGTTTGTTTGTTTGTTAATTTGTTTGTTTTGGAGAATTCATTCAGTTCTCAGCAAACACAGAATCTAATTTGGGCAGAGCCCTCCCTCTCCTGCTGCTCTGGGAGCTGCTCTGTGAAGCTTTAGCCATGTCCATTGCAATGGTGTCGGCCTCCTGCATTTGCTACTTGTTGGTTCCTCCTAAAGGTTTCTACTGCAGAGCAGGAAGCAGCCACCTTGCCCCACAGTTCAATATCTATGCAAAACCATAATATGAGCTCTTTGACAGGGTTAAAATTCACTTCCACTAGCAGAGCTTTCACATGCATCTTTCTGTTGGCTGCTATTAGAGATCATGTTTATTTAATGGCAGAATAAAAATAGAACTTCTTCCTTCCTGCTTTGTCTCCAACTTGGGGCTGCTCCTGTCTTAGAGGGCCTGGTGTATGCAGAAGTGGTACTTTCTACTTCAAGGGCTCTTCTTTCAGAAATCAAAGCCTTTAATTATTCTACTTTGAAGACTTAAGTGATTTCCCCGTCACATCTGTAACTTTTTCTAGCTTTAATGAGGCATAATGAATATACAATAAACAAACATGTAAGCTGGACATGGTGGTACAAGCCTATAAACCTAATTCTTGGGAAGCTGAGACAGAAGGGTTGCAGGTTTGAAGCCAGCCTCAGTAACTTAGTGAGATCCTCAGCAACTTAGTAACACCCTGTTTCAAAATAAAAAGGGTTGGGGGTATAGCGCAAAGGTAGAATCCCCCTAGGTTCATTCCCTAGTACCAAAAAAAATGTGTTTAAAGTGTACAATTCAAGCATTGACATATGAACACATACACTATAGACCTATAACCACAGTCAAAATAATGAATATATTTATCAACTCTCAAGATTCCAGGCAACCACTGATCTTTTTTTTATTATTATGGATTTGTTTTCATTTCCTAGACTTTTCTATAAAGAGAATCATATAGCATCTATTCTTTTTTGTCTGAATTCTTTCACTCAGCATCATATTTTCAATTCCATCCATGTTGTATCAATAATTTGTCCCATGTATTTCTAAGTAGTATTCCATTATATGGTTATGCTGTATTGGTTATTCCTTTGTTACTGATAGCCAAGCCAGAGAACCTGCCTGGATCCTGGTTAAATTTGGCTACCTGCCTGCACAAGAAATAAGCAAACAAGATAAAAAGGAAAAACGAATTGAATGCAGTTTGAACAAACAGGGGCAAAGCAGCTAGATTGTTTCTCTGCAGGTCCTATAGGAGCAGTTACAATTTGTAGGAACAAAACTCAGGAGATACACATGTGTAGATTTAGCCAGAGTGTGCTAGCCAGAGTAGAGGTCAGTTTCAACTTTCATGGCCAGCTGGACCTGGGGTAGCTTCTCAGTTTCCATTCTCAGCATGAGGAAGTTCAGGATGCAGAAGAACAGTTATCAGGAAGTTACTGTTAATTTTTAAAGAAGCTGCACTTCATATTCACTTTAAATGGATGAATTTTATTGTATGTAATTCTCAGTAGGGCTATTTAAAAGCAGAGAATCAATATGGTATAAAAGCAGAGAATAATAGGAAATGAAGTATTCTAAAATTAATTTGATGACTTATGCAAACAGAAACATCCAATTCATCTCCAATGTTTAATGTTCATCCTAAGGGCTTAATATTTGAGGTATAGAAGATATATTTTTATTTGCTTCCACATTTATCCAAGTTTTGTCTGCCCATTGTTTTCTTCAACTCTGTAGTGCTGCCATTTTCTTCCTTATTTTATAATACACGTGTCTCATCCCTGCAAGAGATTATTGTGGAAATGAAAAGACAAGACACACTCTAGGAGAAAATATTTGTACAGAGAATTCTAAAAAGCCCAATAATAAGAGAAAACCCAAGATAAGAAGATCCCAGCAGACATTTCACCAAAGAAAATCTACAGCAGGCAGATAGGTACTCAACAGTGTAAATCTATATCACAGTGAGATCATTACATACTCACTAGAATGGTTAAAGCTGAAAGTACTGTCACCATAATTTGATTTTAGAACATTTCCGTCACCATGAAGAAAGCGCACAGCCATTATCAGTGATTCCACCTCACTCCTAGCCCTGGACAATCACTAATCTATTTTCTACCTCTACTGATTGGACAAGACTGGGCTTTTCATGAGAATGGAATTATACAATATGTGATATTTTGTGACTGGCTTCTTTCATTTAGCATAGTGGCTTTTAAATCTATTTATATTATAGCAGATATTAATATTTCATTTCTTCTTGGATAATAGTGTCTTTTTTGGGGGGGAGGGGGTACTGGGGATTGAACTCAGGGGCATTCTACCTCTGAGCTATACCCCCAGCCCTATTTTTTTATTCTTTATTTTGAAACAGGGTCTCACTAAGTTGCGGAGTGCCTCACTAGGTAGCTGAGGCTGGCCGCGAACCCGGATCCTCCGGTCTCAGCCTCCCGAATGCTGGGATTACAAGCGTGCCCCACCACGCCTGGCTCGGATAATAGTGTCTTGAAGATCAAAAGTTTTAATTTTGATGAAGTCTAATTTGGACTTTCAACCATCCATTTAGAATCTATATCAAATCCAAGATTGCTAAGACTGTCTTCCTGTGTTTTATTCTTTATTAGTTTAAATTCTCATGTTTAGATTTATAATGCATTTCTACTTTATGTATATGGTATGGGAAAGGATGAAAGTTCATTTTATCTAATCATTCTGGCACCATTTGTTGAAAAAAGTTACTGTACCACCATTGAGTTTAAGGTACCCTAACACCTTTATTGAAAATGAGTTGAACATATATATAGATCTAGTTATGGACTCTCCTCTGCATATAGATCTATATGTCTATATATCACGTTGTATTGATTACTTTATATTATAGATCTTGCTCTTTCTCAAAATGGTTTTGGCTATTCTAGGTCCTTTACATTTAATATATTTTAGGATAATCTTGTCAGATTTTATTTTTAAAAAACACCTTTTGGGGATTTGGTTGGGATTGTGATGTACCTAGAGATTGATTTGGGGAGAACTGACATCTTCACAACTATGAGTCTTCTGATTTATGAACATAGTATATCTCGCTGTGTTCTTAGATCTTCTTTAATATTTTCCAACAATGTAGAGAAATGTTTTGTAGTTTTATGTGTTCAGATCTTATATATCTATTGTCAAAATTAACCTCATTTATTTAATAATTTTATGCCATTATAAGTGGTACATTTATTTCAATTCCCACTTTTTATTACTAGTATGCATAGAAGTAATTAATTGATATTAATGCTGATGTTATATTCTATGCTCTTGCTGAACTCACTTATTAGTTCTATACATTCATTTTTCTTATGCAGAAATATATTCATGTCTTCTGTGGGTAAAAACAATTTACTTCTCCATTTCCACGTGTAACATTGATTTCTTTTTCCTGCCTTATTATACTGGCTAGAAATTCTGGTACAATGTTGATAAAAGTATAAAAATAAACATTCTTACTTTATTCTTGATCTTAGGAGGAAACCATTCAGTCTTTCATCATACACATATCTATATAGATATATAGACATATATATATATATGCATAAGCTGTCCTTTGAATGAGAGAATGAGAATAATAGAGCAGTTGTAACCATAGAACAGTAACAAATATTTAATAAATTTAAAAGACTACAAGAAGAAGGAAGATGAAGACAGATGCATGCGAAATAATGCTCACACTTTCTAGAGTCATAAAACCATAATCCTTTAGGGTCATATATTTACTTTCTAAGAAGTGGGAGGGTCTTTCATCTACGCATCCTAGGAGCAATCTCCAGACTTTGAGACGCCAATGTAGCCATAGCAGAAGAGTCAGTATAAGTACTCATATATGCAGATAGCAACTGCCAGGGAGGAGAGAGCCCATCTGGGCTCCCACAACTCCCCCGTTGTTAAGAATGTGGGCTATAAGTGGAAAATGAAGAAGTGGTGCTATTTGTGTTCTGACAATGATTGATATGTCATAAATGTCTATGTAACCCTGTTATACTCAAGAAACGTATAAATATCTGTGCTGACAGAAAAAAAAAATTTCCCAGGGTTTTATATCTTGCAAAATGACTCAACAGTAGTTTTATAATCAGAACTATTAATAAAATAATAATTTATATTAAAAAAAAGAAATAATGCTCAAAAATCACTGACTCAGCTAGGCGTCGTGGCACACACTTGTAATCTCAGTACTTGGGAGGCTGAGACAGGAGGATCGCAGGTTCAAGGGCTGCCTCAGCAACTTGTGAAGCCCTCCACAACTTAGTGAGACCCTGTTTCAAAATAAAGAATAAAATAGGTCTGGGGGTATAGCTCAGAGGTAGAATTCCCCTGGGTTCCATCCCCAGTACCACAAAAAAAAAAAAAAAAATCATTGATTCATCAGTTCGAGTATATCACATAATGTCATCTGTATACTAGCACATCTGGGGCTGGTCACAGTGTAACCCATTAATTCCTCCAATTCAGTATTTTACTTAACTCCGATGAGGGATGGTATAAAAGTGTTAAGACTAACATTCAAAATCTATTTTCTCTAGACTCTTGAAAAAGACTCTGCTACCTGCTCAGGTGAAAAGGGGTATGGGACACTAAGAAGGGAATTAGCACTTAATGAATGCCTACTGTGTTCCAGGCCTTGCAAGAGATACTTCTTATGTGTTATCCCACTTGACTTTATGCCAGCCCTGAGGGACAGGCATTATCCCAGTTTTACACATGAGAAAACAGGTTCTAAAGGGTTCAATAATCACAAACAAGTAACCAGTGAGGCCAATTTTCACTACAGGTTTTTCCAACTCCAAAGTCCAAGCTTTTCCCCTAATCCAGAGTCTCTAAGATTGTCCAGAAACAGTTATAGTTTTCTCCTGTCTTAAATGTTGGAATCTAAGGAGTGCTATTTTGAAACATTGGGAAGAAATGTAGAAAAGAGTGTTGGAAGAAAAGTTCAAAATGAGGAAGGAACTGGATTGTACATGTCAGAATTTACATCCGTAGTGAAAGATGGTGAGGATATCTCATCTCATTTTCCTACTTCTATTCTTGGATGAGTTTAAGAAATCAGCCAAGAACGTACTTTAAGTTGGATTGGTGTTTGAGGTTCTAATATCATAAAAGACAAAAAGCAAAAACCAAATGCAAAATTATTTTATATGGGTCAAAAGAAGACACATCTTCATGATTTCTCCCAGGGGAGCTTGTGGTCAGAACCCTGGAACGGATGGTTTGTTCAGTGAGCTGTTACTCACATGGGGAGATTTTATCTGCAAGACTTCCCTGAGTCACTTATTTCCTCTGGTCCCACATTTGCTTTGTGGCAGGCAACAGCTGGCCTGGAATCTGGGGCTTTTGCTATCACTCAGAATATTCCTATGCTCTGGGTAATTTTCATATGCATATATTTCTTGTATATACAAATAAAAATAAGAATGAGGTACATTTAAGGACATTTCTCCTTTGTGATCTTTGGGTCAAAAGGGGCTTTACAGGCACCTCAGGTTCCCACTTTTCCATTTCTCAAATGAGCTCAGTGAGTCTGAAGTGCGTTCTCCCAAAATCTTTTTTTTTTTTTTCTCTCTTTTTTTTTTTTTTTTTGCTGTACTGGGGATTGAACTCAGGGGCATTCTACCTCCGAGCTATACTCCTAGCCCTATTTTTTTTATTCTTTATTTTGAAACAGGGTCTCACTAAGTTGTGGAGTGCCTCACTAGGTAGCTGAGGCTGGCCGCAAACCCGGATCCTCCCGTCTCAGCCTCCCAAATGCTGGGATTACAAGCGTGCACCACCTCACCCGGCTTCCCAAAATCTTGAAGTCACTCAGAGATAGTGATGCAACTAGAACCAGGATGTCTGAGCCCATGTACACCAGAAAGAGGGCACCTCCTGTCACAGAGGCTGCCTTACTCCTCATGCAAGTGACTTTTCTCCACCCATAGATCCTTCAGAAACCAACCCCAGAACTCAAGCATCAGTTGGCTGCTTTCTCCAAGAGAGTTGCAGGCGCAGTGACTGAGCTCATCCAGGCAGCAGAAGCCATGAAAGGTGAGTCAGACTCTCTCACTTGGTCTCCAAGGTAATGCTTAGTACAGAGAGCTAAGCAGAGGAACAGCACAAGCAGCTGGAAGAAGTATAGTGAGGTCCTTTTTAAACAGATGGAGTTAGAGTTACATTTAAAAAGCAACATCCTCCCAGGTGCAAATGTTTTCTCCAATCTTTTTATTAAACACTTCTACTTATGGTCCAATCCTTCTAGAACTGCTCACTTCTCATAGGAGCCTAGCCATTTACATGTATCTGCATTTTCTTTCAAGATAGTCTCATGCAAACAATATCCTACTGTTGAGAAGGCCAAGCTATTTGCACACCCCTTCTTGTTTACATGGAAGCAGTCAGTTCACAGGGCAAGGTTTTCTTACCAATTTTCCTTCCTCTGAATTTAGCAGAGTGGCTGTTCTTCAAGTGTTTCCAGAAGAAAATAGCAAAGTCTCCTGAGCTTTAAGTTAGAAGGCAGGATCAGGCTCAAGCCTTGGTCTATGAGATCCAGATCTTTGAAGCTACTGTTGATGGCCACTCTTGTGGGTAGAAAGTTAGGTTAGCTCCCCTTACCCCCTACATCCACAGGGTCTTGAAGAGAGCTAGAAATAAGGTTCCCTTAGGACAATGCAGATAGTAGGCTCCTGGAGCCTTCCTGCATGCACATGCAAATATTACTTGTACTTAAGTCAGTACCCTGACATCTACACCTCCAAGAATGACCTTTTTTTTTTTTGGACTGATTTCAGGAACAGAGTGGGTGGATCCAGAAGACCCAACCGTCATTGCAGAAACAGAATTATTAGGGGCTGCAGCATCCATAGAAGCTGCTGCTAAGAAGTTAGAGCAACTGAAACCAAGAGCCAAACCAAAAGTGAGTGTTCCTTTGCGGCTGCTTGTTTGATGTCAGTCGGTCTTTCAGAGGGTGCTGTGAAATGGAGCTCAGTGTGCTGCGGGGAGCTCCTTCCCTGTGGTTAAACAAGCAAGCCACAAACCTGTTCTACCTGCCCAGCACCTTTCTACAGAGTATGGAAAAACCCCAATGGGTGAGTCTTTCAAGTTAACCACCCAGAAAAATACCTCTGGTTATCCAGAGGAAGAATCGAGCATTTATAATCTTGAGTCAGTTCCATTATATAAAGCAAGTATAGGTGCTTCCTGCTAGAAGCTCCTGATGCTGGATAGGAGATTGTCAGTTCTAGGTCTCTGGTGTCCATTATGCCTCTTACAGAGAAATCATAATGCTGGGTCTCTCCTTTTCTTGGAATTAACAGAGGGCAATGTAGACCTCAACGGGAACCCATTTAACAGCTTTTTTCCGTGTGTATTAGGGATTGTGGTTGTCTGGTTTGTTTTTTCCACTTATGTTTGTCATCTAGATAAATGTTTAAAACTTAAGGTTATAGATATATGTTAAAAGAAATAGCCATTTAAAGGAAAGAGGTACTTTTAGATTGAGCTGTAGGAGGATGAATAAAAGGATGGTGAGCTAGTCTCTCGGGGGAAAGCCAACCCTGGTAAGAGGCTCTCCCTTCAACCAACCCCCCATGGCTATCCTCAGCAGGAAGACAATAGCACAATGCCCCCCACCCTCCACCTGGTCCAGCAAGTCCTTACTGGTACCTGTAACTTGCTCCCTTTCCAAGGACCCAGATACATTAAGAAATTAAATCTGGCTCTTTTCCTTAAAAAAAAAAGTGGATCTTCCAATTTAGGTATGCTTAAAATTGTACCTTGTTTTATAAAAGCAAAGAGCACTGAAATGTACCATCCAGCTCAACAGTAGTGCTTGGGCTGATGTGTATAAAACAGATCCAAGTGTATCCTGAGTCTACCAAGCTTGGGAGCACTCTTAACACCTTCAAGTTCTCAGAAACCATCTCCTAATCATCACCCTAGACTTGTAAAGGCATTTAAAGTATTTTCTCCCAAAAAGTAATTTAGGAGTTTTGTCTTCTGATTTTGAATTTACCAGGGTTCTCTCTGCTGGCATCTAACCTGAAGGTCTTGAGTGGTCTGATATTGTCAGAGTTTTTCTTACAAAATTAAAAGTGGATCTCACTAAGTTACTGAGAGGCCTCAAACTTGTGATCCTCCTGTCTCAGTCTCCCACGTACTGGGATTACAGAGACAATTCTGTTTTCTGGTTAGGTCCTTGTTTCTTCTCTGTAAATCAAGTTGATCATGAATGAAAAGTATACTTTAAACTGAAGAATCAACCACTGACTAAGGTTTAAGAATGGTACTTACAAGCCGGGCGTGGTGGCGCACGCTTGTAATCCCAGCATTCGGGAGGCTGAGACCAGAGGATCCGGGTTCGCGGCCAACCTCAGCTACCTAGTGAGGCACTCCGCAACTTAGTGAGTCTCGGTTTCAAAATAAAGAATAAAAAAATAGGACTGGGGGTATAGCTCGGAGGTAGAATGCCCCTGAGTTCAATCCCCAGTACCACAAAAAAAAAAAGAATGGTACTTACAAAGTGTCTTTCCTTTTTCCTCCCCCGATTTATCACAAGTGGCCTCTTCCCACAAGTGAGGAAAGCCCCATGTCATCAGGGCCCAGAGTCATGTCCACTGATGCTTCCCTTCCAATGGAGAGCTCATCTGGGGCTAATGTAATAACGTTGACACCTCACCATGTACTAAGATCCCTTTGTCCTGCAGGGGCCTTCAGAGCTCTTATCTGTCTCTGAATCCTGGTTTCCCCTCTGTCCAGGCATTTATTTACTTCATGATTCTTGATTGGAAAAATAAAGTTACTATAGATTCTATCCCATAGTATGGTTGCTAAAACAATCAAATGATATAAGGGATACTAATGGTAATTAAATGAAATAATATATGGACATAGAGCCTGGCATGCAAAAAGATTCAGTAGCTGGGCATGGTGACACACACCTGTAATCCTAGTAGTTGGGAAGCTGAGACAGGAGGATCACAGGTTTAAGACCAGGCTGTGGGACTTGGTGACACCCTCGGCAACTTAGCAAGACTCTGCCTCAAAATAAAGTAAAAAGGGCTAGTGGTATAAGTTGGGTTCAATTTCCAGTACCAAAAAATAAAAGACTCAGTAAATGGTAACTACATCATTTTACCATAATTATCATCAAAAATAGACTTCTAGGACTTATCCTTTATTCTAGGAAAATGCCTGAAATGCACATTATTTCATAGGTCTCTGGAAAAGGGGAGAGCTGATATTGATCAGGTACAAGGCTTGTGCCAGACAGTCTCCTAGGTACATCATGTGCGAAGAGTTCATGGGGAATCTGAGGCACCAGGAGGCCAGGTCCTTCCAGAGTCAGGCCACCACGACTTAGCTGGGAGGGGTGTCTGGGTGGCGGTTGCAGTCTATACTATTCCCCTTGTGCACCCACCATGGTCAGAAGGCTGGTCTAGTGCCTCGGGGGTTGTGTTGCGCATGTGTCCTATAAGCTATTAATCCCTGCTCTGGAAACCTGCCTGAGGAGGAAATGGAAGGAAGTTGTGTGTGAGAGAGGGGGATTCCTTGCAGCTTTGTATACAGCAATGAGAAGTTGGGTGAGAAATATTGGGGGATGAACTCCAGTATCGAGGCTGCATTAAAGGATCAAATTCAGCACTGAAGTTGGATTAAAGCAGTACTGTGCAGCTTATATAATGGCTGCCAGGACTCTGTAGCATGAAGAAGACGCCCATGGTATAATGTAAAGGGAGAAAATATACAAATTTATATATACTCATTATGATTACAACTATTTAAAAATGCTTACATAAGAAGGAGATGAGTGGACAATGTACAAGAATGATGAAGGAATTGGAATGATCAGGGAGTCCGTGTTTTAAATACTTATAAAACAATATTTTTAAAGAATTGCATTTAAAAATTGGCAATGAGAGCTGAAATGCACCAGTGAGGACTCCCTGCACTCCTCAAGGGTCGTCGCCCTTTGTATTTACAGAGAGAGTTAACAGGAGAGCCGAGGAGTCCTTCAGTGAGGGTCAAAGTTAATGTCACTGAGGATCTGAGTCCTTACATGAGGAAGCCTGCTGTATGTAGGTGGCTCCACGGTCTTCGTGAGAAGGGTGCTTGGTATTTCTAGGACACCTTAGAATGTTCTGCCACCTTTCTCTGCCTGATAACTAGAGACCTCTGTTATGTGGATATTATCTGTAAAGCTGGAAGAAACTGTCAACCCAAAGTATGGTTTGTCTAGCAGGGTTATCCACTTTGTAAAAACTTCTGCAGGAAATAAAACATCCTCCTTGCCTTTATAAAGGAATTTAGGCACACACCTATAATCCCAGTACTTGGAAGGCCAAGATAGAAGGATTGCTGGTTCAGGGACAGCCTTAGCAACATAGTGAGACTCTCAGCAACCTAGCAAGACCCTGTTTCAAAACAAGAAATAAAAAAGGACTGGGGGTGTAGCTCAAGGTAGAATGCCCCCGGATTCATTCCACAGTACCACAAATTAATTAATTAATTTAGTTGCCCAGTTTGAAAAATAAGCTTCCACCAAAACCAACCAGTACTCTGAGATTAATTGCCTATCTTTATCCTTTCCCATAACCTTAAAAAAAACCTTCAAGGGTCCCATAAATAAACAATTGTTATTACATCTCTATCCCTGTAACTTTACCCACCCCTATCACCCCCCACACACACACACAGATATGTCTTCCTTTTGTAACTTGGGGGTATTTGCGCTGCTTTGAGAAATAGTTTGGGGAAGGGATGATGATTCTGTTTAAACTGCTGTGCTTACCACATCCTTGGGTTGCCTGTTTTAAAAGAATAGACCATGGTTTATGAAGATGATTTGTATATATTCCAACCTCAGGCCCTTAAAATTCAAGCATCTTCTTTTGCCTGGAATCTCCCAGGTATGAATGATGTACAAACAATGTACTGTGGAACCCACTGTGCACTTGGGAAAATGGTGTAAGGTCAAAACGACAATGTCCAGGAGCTTTAGTGCATGTATTGCTGATGGCGCCGTTTCCACACCTGCAGACAGACCTGTGCTCCAGAGACAGGTGTGGAAGTTGCTGCAATGGTGACCACCCCCTGCAGCTGTAACCTTCAATGCTGTGCCTATTCTCAAGCTCAGTCAAACCTGGATGCCTTTTCTGCAGGCCTCTGTGTGATATGTTTGATATATTAGGTTGTTATTTAATCCAACTATATATCAAACATATTCCTACAGTGTCTTGCCCTGTCTCCGGGGGTTCCTAACAAAGTTTATAAGGCAACAGGAAAGAATATGTTAAAATCACAAGTAGATTTAGAAGATGGGATGCCCATTGCCTTTCATTATGTTGTATTCTATTTCTTCTTATAGCATTTGAGACCTGTATCAATATTACTAGGTTAATTGTTTATTATAGAAACAAATCATAATTATTGATGTTCCATAAGAGCTTGAGATATTTTGTACAGCTTAGTTGTGTGCTTGTTGAAAAGAAACAACAGAAGATTCCAGTCATGTCCGTGACATGAGATGAAGGTCAGGAATATATCCTTCAAAGACATCTGGATATATATTTAATTTTTATCCTGATCGTCTAATTAAAATTTAAGTAACTTGGGAGCTGGAAATGTAGCTCAGTGGTAGAGTATTTGCCTACCATGTGCAAGGCACTGGGTTCAATCCCCAGTACTGTCAAAAAAAGTAATTTTTATGATGAATTTTTAATTTAAAATTCAAGAAACACAAATTAATCATTAAGCTTTTCTTTCTACTTAGAGTAACAAAATCTATGGACCAAATTAGCTACATATCAAGTGTATGGGCGGTGAACCACTGGGCTTTATATAAACCTTAGGACTAATAAAGGTATCTAATATCTAATAAAGATAATGCAGTATGGATTATACTCCTGAATCTCTTGCTATAGGTGAACTTGCCAGCAGAGGTTGATAACATTTAGAATAAGCTGGCAATCAGAAGTAATTCCACAGCCTGGTTGGCTGCAACAGGAAATTTGGGATTATGATATACCTTTATCTGGTATATGTCTACTGCCTTTGATTGGTTTTGACCTCTCCCTCGGAGACAAGCCTGTAAAGTATGTATGAGTTCATTCTGAGTTCTCTCACTAAAAGACTTTACAATCACTGGTATCTGGAAAGAGAACTACTGTGCTCATAGCTCAATTTTTTTGGAGGAGAAAAGAAGTACTCCTTTAAAGAGTATTCTAAGAATACAGATGAGCAGTACCCACTGGGAGGGGTGAACCAGCGTCCCCTGGCTATGTCTAGAAGCCATAACCAGGGTGCTTTTAGTTGAATGTGTAGTGACAGGGTCACAAACAGTAGCAACAGGAAGGCGGTGACACAGGAGAGGGATGTGCAGTGGTGGAGCCCTGGCTCCTGGAGATGTGCAGAGGTGCCTGTCCCCTGTCCCGTCCCCTGTCCCCGGAGTCCTTTCCTACTGAGGAGTGATCTCTGTGTGTCAGCAGGTGCTCCTCCAGGCAGGTTTCCAGATCCTGCCTCCATCATCCCACCTTCACATAGGGAGGGGACATTGGCCTTGGTTTTGAGTCCACTTAATATTGTTTGACTGAAATGATAAAGGGCCATGGAACAGAAGCAATAAGTTATTATGACTTTTAAAAACACATAGTTTCAAAAGACCTTCAGGTGAAGCCCGTTTGTGTAAAATTATGGAATTTCATGTCTCTGTTGATAATTTTGCTGTTGACTAACATGCCCTTGGTGCTGAATAATATGGGGAACGGTTAAAGGCAACCAGATGTTCAGGGAGGAGAAGCGAGTAGAGCATCTTCTATATGCTGAACTGTGGACTTAAGCTCGTGTGCTACCCACTGGTTCCAGGACAGAAGACATATAGGGTTGTGAAAAAACAAAGGTGTGTGGAGAACCCAGCCCACACACATTCCCAAGTGACTCCCAATGCTGTAGACCAGTAGGTCCTTATCAGACCCTCCTCAGACCCAGAGAGGACTCTTTTCAAAGGGGCATAGAATGTATGAGTTTATCTGATTAAATCTTTAAAAGAATTCTGTTATGTTTTTTGTCTGTGCTTTCTATATAGACATTCAAGTGCCCCTCCCCCTTTTAAGAGCATGATGAAATCTTTCAGAATTTTTACATCACAAATATTGATTTTAAGATCATTCCCATAATATTAATTTTCATAAAACAAGTAGTAAAGCAATGAATACCATGGGAAAACTGCTCCCCAAATACTAATTGTGCAAGCCTGGCCCTTTTCCTATAGATGGTACATTTACTGAACATCTGGATGCAGAGGGTGGTGCCTGCCTGGTCCCAGGCCTAGACACTGGGCAGTGTTTTCTCTCTCTGTCTCCCACTGGGTCTGTTTACAGTCTTCCTGGAGCTTCTCCAAGACCAGGCCAGCCTGGGGGGCAGGGTGGGGTGACCAGGCCAGCTGTCTAGGTCTGGGCTCTTGACAATTCTACTTGTTCTGGGAGAGCTGCCTTTTGTTAGGACTAGTGAGGGTGTTGGTCCTACAGCTGACCCACCCTGGGTCCTACAAAAGAGAAGCTTATCTAACTCTCGTACAGTTTGGCCAAGGCCTTTCCAAGGCCAAAACAGAAGCAACCTGGCAGCAGCCAAGCTCACTACAGAAAAAGGAGACACGCAGCTGCCTGTTCAGTTGGGCCTCCAAACTGACAGGAAAAGGCTTTATTTGTTTTATGGGGGCTCTAGGTGTTGGCTTCCTTTTCCCCTAAAGGACATTTAAATCATATGCAAAATGTTCACGCTTTTCAAAAAATATATCCAACAAAATTTTTTTAAAGTTTCTGATGTAACATGATCTTATTTTAAATAGCCAGCATTCCGTAAGATTTTCAGTAATACCAAGGAAAGTATAATTCCTTACTGAGTTGCTCTCTGGTATATGTAATTGGTTGTGAGAAAAATGGCCAGTACAGTATGTGGCCCTGAGCATGGTCATCCCTCAACTAAGGCTATCAAGGAGGGAGGCAGAAATCATGGCCCTAACCCTTAGGCCATCTCCTAAGGGTGCCCTTGACCTCTTCACCTTCAAGTTCACTGGAGAAGGTGGCTGCAGGAACATAATTCACAAAGAAGAGAACAAGAGAAAGGATACCAAAGGAAATGCTGTGCCCCTGCCCGGCAGTCACCAAGCAGCTCCTGGGGGGCAGGGAGCAGAAGCCAATCAAGATGCAGCAGATCTGGGCATGGTGGCATATACCTGTAATCCCAGTACTTGAGAGGCTGAGACAGGAGGATTGCAGGTTTGAGGCCAGCCTTAGCAACTTAGCAAGGTCCTCAGCAATTTAATGAGAACCTGGTTCAAAATAAATAAATAAATAAATAAATAATAGGGCTGAGGGCATAGCTCAGAGGTGGAGTACCTGGGAGTTGAGTCCCCAGTACCACAAAAAGAAAAAAATGCAGCAGGAAGGAGGCAGGGCTCTTAAAAGGACAGAAGAGAAAACATAATTCCTGCTAATGTTATCAAAGACTTCTAAAGAATTTAATAGAAAACTGTAACATGTCTAAACCAAAGACCAGGAGAGTGGAGTTGCTCCTCACATTGCAAACAGAACACTGATGAGCTGATACCTGGAGGAAGGCAGTGAAGACTCTGAAGCCACATGTCAGACAGTGGAGCGGTGACCAGTGCCCAGCTCCACCATGTATTACTTGATACTTCCTTTATCTTGAATTTATTTTTCTATTTGCAATGAGGTTATAACCAGAAATGGCAGGGAGAATCTTCATTAGAACTACAACTGTAACACAGTGTTCAGACAGACAGACTAGCTTAGCCCAAAGCCTGAAAACCAACTTTTAAAACCACAAAAAAGTATATACAGTAGTAGAAATAAAACAAAAATAAAGCTAATTGCTAATAGTTCTTAAGCAGCAACTGTGAGCCAGTCAGGCTTCAGATACATGAATCATTAGCTCATAACATCTCATCAGATAGGAGAGAATGAAGAAGAACAAGTCACTGCAAAGGTTATGTTCTCAGAATTCCTGAAAGGTCCAAACCGGACATAAAAAATGAAGAGGCTCCCTTTGCCCTGTCTCCTTTCCACACTGCTTTCCCCTTTCCTTCTCCAACGGGAACATTAGATCCTAAAACTTGAGAAGTATCAGAGCAAATACAGGAGTCTCTGACACTCTCATGGCTAGGGAACGGCTGGAAGGGAGCCATCCCAAAGTGAAGCCTTGCCCAAGAGAGCTTTCACCAGGCCCTCACTTTTTTTTTTTTTTTTTTTTTTTTTTGCGGTACTGGGGATTGAACGCAGGGTCATTACCTCCGAGCTACACCCTCAGCCCTATTTTTTATTCTTTATTTTGAAACCGGGTCTCACTAAGTTGCGGAGGGCCTCACTAGCTACCTAGCTGAGGCTGGCCATGAACCCAGATCCTCCGGTCTCAGCCTCCCAAATGCTGGGATTACAAGCGCGCACCACCACGCCCAGCAGGCCCTCACTTTTAAAAGGTCGGACCCACAGAAGATCAACAAGCAGGAAAAGTGTCAGCAAAAGGTTATTCAGGCCTTTCTCGAAGCTATGAAAAAGCCCAAGTGAAGATAAATCTATCCATGGCTGGAGTCTGCTGGATAATAAGGAAAAACAATGGTCGAGACTGGTGGTGACCGAGCCAGCACCCTTTCCAGTGGAGATGGGGGAGAGGGACATTGTACCAAGGGATGAGAGAAATGTTCAGCCTCCCCAGAGGAGTTTTGCTAAGTAAGAACTCCTCTTGTAAAGCACCTTGTGTTTACATTTGTGTGTGCATGACTAAATGTCACAAACCATGAATGCTAGTTAAGAGGTGCAGGCCCTCTATCCAGGGCAGGCGCTGTGTGTGCCTCCACTGCCTTGGTTCGGGAATGCACCCTGAGTGTACAGATGCTGGCTCAAGGTATTTCTTCTTCTCTTATCATGCACGCTGTCCTCTGCTGAGCACTGGAACTTGGGAGACTCCTTTTGAATGGATACACTCATTCAACAAGCACTTGCCACATGGGCATCTCTGTCTGATTTTGTGCTAGAGAAATATAAGTCAGATAAAACACGGGTGCCGTGGAGCAGATCACAGGCCGGTAGGATTAAGTTAACTGGCATTTGTTTCCCTTAGTCTAGGCCAGAGCGGTCCACAATGACCTCCCTTAATGACCCTCCTGGGCCTCACCCAGACCTACCAAAGCAGAATCTGCATCGGGTGATTCTGCAGCCAGGGCTCTTTGGCCCGTGTGTTCTTAAATTTGTTGTCTTCACTTGCGGCCAGCAGTTATAAAAAATAGAAACAACAGCATGTGTAAGATCGGTCATATTCTTTTAAAGATGAAAGATTAGTATTACTATTATTATTATTTGGTACTAGGAATTGAACCCAGGGGCTTTCTATCTCTGAGATACACTCCTAGCCCTATTTTATTTTGAAATAGGCTCTCCCTAAGCTACAGAGGCCTCACTAAGTTGCTGAAGCTGGCTGTGAACCTGTGATCCTCCTGTCTCAGCCTCCCAAGCACTGGGATTACAAGTGTGTACCACCACACCCAGCTTAAAAATTATTTCAACCGTCTTAATGGTCATTACATCATCTAATTGTGTGTTTGGGGTGGTGGGGAGTGTCTCAGGAGTGAGAATTTCACTGTCCTTAGCCTTCCCTCAATCAGAGAGGCAGATCTGACTGCCCTGGGTCAGGTCAGTGAAGTATCTTAGATTAAAAAGAGACTGATGACTCAGCCTCTCTGGGTAAAAAACAATGAGAGATGAGGGAGGAGACCTGGACCTCGGTGGGTAATGGCGCCTGGTCTGCAGCTTCCTCACCCAGGTCCCCTTAAAGCAGGTCCATGTTGCTGTTCTTTTTCTCCCCAGTCTTCCAGCTCCAAATGGGACTGTTCTATTAACACATCCTGCATTTTAATCCTGATCCTTCTATGTGGGAAAGTCTTTCAAACAACAAGCCTCCTCTCCTTTCCAAGTGTAATCAGGTGTGTGTCCCCACCGTCCTGCAACCTCACCTCCCTTCCTGATTCCATTCTGCAAGCTGGTTGGAGCTGGAGCTCATGAGGCCGCCAGCCTGGCGCTCAGGCCTTTTACCAACTCTCCTAGGTTGGGGGACCCTGTTTTCTCTCAGGCTAGATGATTTAAACATTAAGTTCTGCTGTTTCTAGCAGAAGAGGGGGTGGGCATTTTATCCTAGTGATAACCCTGACATAGAAAAAGATAGGGACCCAGCAGACAGACAATGGGTCTCATCCTGGGACTCTGTCCAAGTGGCAGCCTCTAAACATCCACCCTCAGTGCCTTTTGCCACCAGCCAGCTTTATTACATCTTTCTTGGGAAACTTTCTAATCAGAGCAAATATCTCCTAGAGATAAGGCTTGATGCTATGTCTCTTTAAAGTATAGAGATATTATGGAAAGAAAAATTGGAATCCATCAAAGAGCATTACAACAGTTGCCAAGGCCAGAAAAATCTGTGGGTGTCAAAAGTATTTTCAAGTTGAATATCTATTTTAAGCATGTATTAAAAAAAAAAAAATCTCCAGAGCAGTGGAAGACGTGGGAGAGGCCTTCCAAGTCAGTTGCAATAAGATGATCCTCTAAGATCTATTAAGATTTGGCATTTAACTTTAAGGAAATTCCATTTTTGTGGATCTTAAATTTGGGGAAAACAGAAATCTGATTATAGGTTAGTTCATTCTATAAAGTTGACTCAGGCTGGGAGCCCATGGTGTAGCCAAGGCCACCTGGGACAAGGGTCTGGAGACTTGGGGAGCTACCCTGGGCCTCACTTTCCTTGCTGCAAAACAAGGGGTTTCTTCTCTCTTTGGCCTCACTATAATTTCCCTAGTCATTTGATCTGTTGTATGCTTAATTTTCTTTTGCAGAATGAATTTTCAAAACAGCTCTTGATATCAAGGTCATTAAATACACATACACACACACATTAGGCAGAAATATAATAAAAGTAATTTATTTGGGACCTGCGCATAAGAGTACCTTTTATGCAAATCTCTTATAATGAGATATTTTTGTATTTCAGTAAATAAATTCTATACTGTATCAACCCAAAATATATCCAGTAGTACTGAATTCATATCTGTTCTTTGAACATTTCATTCATTTCATCTTTGAACAAGACTCTGGCAGAAATAAGAAAAATATATACAGATTCTGTCTTAGAACTTATAAAATGCTACCATCATTCTTCAGATCCACTACATGTGCATTGAAATTATATTTTAGTAATATCAATTATAAAAAAATTAAATAAGCATCTCTCATTGTTCAAGATAGAGCCATTAAAAACAGGAATCTGAGCCGGGCGTGGTGGCGCACGCTTGTAATCCCAGCATTCGGGAGGCTGAGACCTGAGGATCAGGGTTCGAAGCCAGCCTCAGCTACCTAGTGAGGCACTCCACAACTTAGTGAGACTCGGTTTCAAAATAAAGAATAAAAAATAGGGCTGGGGGTATAGCTCGAAGGTAGAATGCCTCTGAGTTCAATCCCCAGTACCAAAAAAAAAAAAAAAAAACAGGAATCTGCAAGAGTTGTGTCCATCCTGTCCGATGATTCATAATAGCCTATAGGAAGACTGATTTTGAACCTCTGGCATGAAGTCAGTTTTCCTTGAAACCCAAAGGAGTGGGTGACCCAGGCTAGTAAAAACATATCATTTTGAAGTCACAGAGATTTAGGGTTAAATTCCAGCTTAAATGCTTCACGTTGCCACTGACTTCGGGCCCAAAACGTCACTTCCCTAAACCTGAGTTTTCTATTTTCTCCCAGTAAAAATAAGATAATTTTCTCCCAGTAAAATTGAGATAATTGTGGGGAGGGGGGGTTATTTTTATTTTTTTGTAAAGGAGGTGAAAACTGAACAAGTCAGTTTATGTACATAGAGGTTCCTTATAAAACACTTGGCACATGGTAGGCATTTAAAAATCTACTACTAGCCAGGTATCGTGGCACATGCTTGTAACCCCAGTACTTGGGAGGCTGAGACAGGAGTATCACAGGTTTGTGGCCAGCCTCAGCAACTTAGTGAGACCCTGTTTCAAAATAAAGAATAAAATAGGGCTTTGTGTAGCTCAGAGATAGAATGTCCCTGGATTCAATCTTTACTAACACACACACACACAAAGCATTGCTATTGCACATTGTGAATGTACTTAATGCCACTGACCTCTACACTAAAAGTGGTTAAAAGTCAAATTTAATGCTATGTATATTTTACCACACATACAAAGAAAAATGTTGCTATGCCTGACCATCGTCTCTTCATACCAGCCACATCTTCAACATTCTGTGAGCAAAAGACAGCTTTACTAAGTGACTTAGTATCATAGAATGTTATATTCTGTGAAGGTCATCTAGTCTGACCACCCCATCCCTCCCAACCTGGAACCATAGTCTTTAACCTGCCCCACTTCCCCAAGCTGCTTCCCATCTTCCTAGGTTGTTTGGCCATAAGGGACAAGGTGGTGGTGAGCTTAAACCAGATGCCTAATGGCCTGACACCATCTATATATGTATGGTGTCCAGTGTTCCTGCAAAGGTAGAGCCAGGCTCAGCTGACTGAACAAGCTCCACCTTGATGCCATGTTGTCTTGATTTCTTTTCCCCCACTGGGCAATCTGTGGTTGATATATAACTCCCTATGTGCTCAGCCACAGAAGTGCAAATACTACTTTGCCTTTATTTTTACCCAAGAAAAATAAGACTTTTCAGAACTAATAACCATCTTTCCTTTGTTCAGTCCATTTTTGAGCCTTAAGTGCTGCAAGAGTATGCCATGAGTCACTCTTTGATTTTGATTATTCTTGTTTTGATTTTGGTTGTTGGTGCTGCTGGAACCATTTGAATATATCTTATTCACAGTGAATGTATGTCTCTTTAAAGATTCTGGTCTGGAAAACTAGTTTGTCTTGGAATTTCCTGATGTAAAACTTGTATAGAATATCATTGCTGATGGCTTTTACCTTCTAGAGTGTGCATGTGGGGGGAGAAGGGAGGGAGCAGATGAGGGGCCCCCTGATAACTCAGGACTTTGTACCCTGAGTGTGGTTTGATCACAAAAAGTGATAGGCAGAGGAAGAGCCAGATGAGCAAGCAGTAAGTAGTTTGGAAGTAAGAGCACTTTCTGGAGATGAATTGCACATGACATCGTTTTCTTTTGATTGTAGCAAGCGGATGAGACCCTGGATTTTGAAGAACAGATCTTGGAAGCTGCTAAATCCATTGCTGCTGCCACAAGTGCCCTGGTCAAATCAGCCTCAGCCGCCCAGAGGGAGCTGGTGGCCCAAGGAAAGGTGGGTAAGCCTGGCTGGCCAAGTGCTAGAGCAGTCACACAGGGAGAGCCATGGAGGGAAAGAGGAGACGCCTTTGGCCTGACCAAGGAAAGGCGCACTGCACTTCTCTCCCTGAATCGCCAGGCTTCACCCAGGCCACTGAAAACCCTGTGTGCTTAAACTCAACCAACCGAATAAAAAGTTTGGCTTCTGGGCCGCTCATCTGCTTCTTGTTAAGGAAAGTATCCCATTCCAGGCAGCAATCAAGGCTGAATGAGACACTTATATTCCCACTGTACATTAGGCTATTTAAAGATGTAAACTGTCATCATTTCCTATCGAATGACCCAATAAGCACCACAGTCCAGGGCTTTATAACACCACTTTCCACTCCAAATGGCTCCATTTGATCTTACAATAACTGCACTGAATGTTGGCCAACTTTGCAGTTAGCCTATTGGTCAAAAGGCCAGTCTGGGTTTAACTCAGAGGAGATTTCTTCAGTCTACTTCATCTCCAATCATCCATTCTGTCTGCATTAATATAAAAGCCTAATTTTTTCTAATTGTCCAAAAGAGTAATTCTGGATATGGAACTGCCTTCCAATTTGAAGTATGACATGTGTCCTGTTATTCCCCTACAATAAGGGTCTGCCCCATCTAAACCGTGTCATGCAGAGTGCCTCTCGGGGCACTAAAGAAACCTGTCTGGTTATGGGTCTTGGAAATTTGGTCACTGTCAGTTACTTGTGTTTGATATTAAAAGGCTTTTGCTATCATCACACAAAGAGATGGATTGTGTCTTACAGCACAGACAAGAAGTTATGCCTGACTGTGGCTATGCATCTTCCCCTGGGAAGTTCCTTGGGAGATGAGCTGCATACTTTGACTCTTCTTTTCAAACATTGTATAATGTATTGCTCAGTATCAACCCATGTGCATCTCCCTGCCTGGCATGCAAGCTTGTCTCCTTATGCTTCTCACTTAACCCCTGTGGATCAAGCAGGGTGCCGATCTTGTCATGCATTTTCACACAGTTCTTGTTGACTGTCCAACATGTAAAGACCATAGGTGGATCATTGGACAGAAGAGCCTACCTAAAAATTTCAGTTTACTTCAACATTACTAAAGATCTGTCTATGTGCTGGACATGTCACTAGATAACCAGAAAATCGAACGTGGATATAGCAGATTTTCTTTCCTCCAAGGAACTTGCATGTTCAAGCACTTAAAAAGTTAAGAGAGGTTCAGCTGATTCCAGGTGAAATACAGGACTTTGGGGTTTTACCTGGCACACAGTAGGTGACTGTAATTGCTGACAGATCCCCAGTTTCATTTTCAAATTGAAATACTCCTCTCTTACCTTGCAGGCACCTCCCACAGCTTGAAGGTATTTCCTCCCATAGCTACACTCTGTAGGTCTGAATTGCTGCCATGGTTTCTAAATAGAAACAAAGACCCTTCTTACTCCCAGTCTCTCACCTCTCTCCCCACCCTGACAAAATGATCTGTGTTCCCTTAAGACAAGGGTCTCCACTCATTTGTATGGAGGAAACATACTGTTCTTTCCTAATATCATCTGCCAGAAATTCATAGAATGGCTTTTCAGAGTCAGTAATCAGCAGAGATTTGAGTTTCCCTTTACTCTTGAAAGAAGAGGCCATTGAGCCTTCCATATTTAACATGAGGAAGGGTCAGCCAAGGAAGTAAGCATTTAAGAACAGCCCCAGGTCACCATTTCTGAGCCCTTTCCCAGGAATGCTGTACCTGGTGGCTCAGTGGAAGCCGTAGGCTGTGCTGGTACAGTGTGGCCGGAGTCTCGTGAGAGAAAGGATCACTTCATTCTCAGACTGGTGCAATCGGGCAAGTCCCTGGAAAATGCAAAGAAGGGTTTGAGGGGGCGGTGGCCACATCGACCTTCCAGCTTTCACAACAGGTTTCTCCCCCCCCCCCCTTCCAGGTGGGGTCCATCCCGGCCAACGCTGCAGACGATGGACAGTGGTCACAGGGACTGATTTCTGCCGTAAGTCTCCTTCTCCTTCCTCCCCATTTGCCTTGTGGGTCCCCCAAGGGAAGTCTGGGCCCTGGATCACTTCTCTGTTGACTGTCCTCAGGCCCGGATGGTGGCAGCTGCAACAAGCAGTCTCTGTGAGGCAGCCAATGCCTCTGTTCAGGGACATGCCAGCGAGGAGAAGCTCATCTCATCTGCTAAGCAGGTCGCCGCTTCCACGGCTCAGCTGCTTGTGGCCTGCAAGGTGAAAGCCGACCAGGACTCAGAGGCCATGAGGCGGCTACAGGTAATGGTCACTGATGCTGGTGGGAAAATACTCCTGTTGGAGCGGGTAAGTGTCGCCAGAGAGGACAGTCTCACTTCCTTGGCATGACCCACCGGGCCTTCCATCAGCCAGCTCTGTCCTACTCTCCAGCCTCATCCTCCGCCACGTGCGTCCATACATTCTACGCCTATTGCCCCACTTAGCATATCTCCACCAGGGCCTCTGGGCTGGTGCCTGGGGCCCTCACTAACCAGGGTATCCTGGCCCTCCTTCCCATCCGCCTAACCCGGCAAACTCCTACTCGACTCTTGAGGCACATCTCAAAGTCACCTCTTCTGGGAAGCTCTCCCCGACGCCTGGGACTCAAGTACTCAGTCCCTCCTCTCCTGCCAGAGCCCCTAAGCCAACCACTTTTATAGTTTCTGTCACATGGTATCACTGTATTTATTTTTCTGTTTGGGACAAGGCTATGAGCCTCTTAGGTACCACATCTTCATCTTGGCATCTCTCATACCTAATGTGGTACCTGTTTTCCAGGATGACCTCAATCAATGACTGTTTTAGCTGGGATTAAAATTTGAGAGGATTGCTAAGGCTTCCCAGAGCCCAGAGAGCATTTTTATGATGGTAACAATCAAATCCTTCCCAGTGCATACATACGTTTTTCTCATTGTTTTAATTATAAAAAATACTTTAAAAACAATGAAGGAAATGTTTGGAAGGAAAAATCACATAGCCTCAACATCTTCACGCGTCAGTGTTTCATTGTTTTCTGTTTTGCTATTATCAACATATGAGATAATTTTGTCTGGTCGCAATCATAGCAAGATACATTCTGCTTTCTTTTCGCTTAATGTGTTATCATGCACATTTTTCCCTAAGATGAGGCTCCATTCTTCATGAGTCTCATGTTTAACAATTGCATGGTATTACATCCACTGATTATGCCAGAATTTCCGCATACTTTGGACATTTTGTGTCAAATCTTCTAGAATTTCATTATTCTAAGTGTTATAATGAAAATTGTTTTTATTGCTAAAAATAATGTTTATATAAGTTATGAATAAAATCATAAAGGGCAGAAATGTTTGAACAACTTCACAAGAACTCAGAATTCTTATTTCGAAAGTCCCAAAATGTGTTCCTGTAGTATGGCCCTCCCTTAGTCTCTTTGACTCTCCTTCATCAATTCCTAGGGGGAAATGAAGGAACTGCATGTTTGTGAATATTGAGATTCCTGAGTTTGAGGAACACCTCTGAGGAAAACAACCTGAGATACAAGAGACCTGGGCTTAAGTCCTGCCTCTGCCTTAGGTGCATGAGCTCATGCACATCCTCAAGTCTTTTGAGACTTCATGGCTTCATGTGCAGAGTGAAGCTGGAGATATGCATGCTAACTTTTATGAGGGTCAAATGGAATCATGGACATGAAAGTGGTTTTGGAGGTCCTAACAATTTATACAGATATGACACAATACCACTCTTGTTACCATGGTTACTGCTTTAATTAGATGCTGCAGTGTCACATCTAAGACCCTTACAGACCACTCAAAAGTTCTCTAGATCTCAACAGATGTATGTTCAGATCTCAGCTATATGTAACTTGCAAGCCACAGGATCTTAGTTCCCTAACCTCAGTCTCCACATCAGAAAAGTGGGCTAATGATTTCTGACCTCAGGAAGCCCCTTGAGAACCAGCACATGATGACTGCTTGACATTTATTAATTGGCCTCTCTATCCCTTCTTGTGCAAGCCCTTCCTAATCCTCAATGGTCACTTTAGATCACCAACCAGATGGACCAGTTAACTTGGAGAAAACTCTTAACTATCTCATGGTTAACAGTCAAGTCCAAACCCTTGACTCTATAGGGGGATAGGTAAGAAATAATAGGAGATTGAATAAAGTATTGACCATGATTAGAAGAAAATCCCCTACCTCACCTGAGAGAGGACAAGTCCCCAGGACCATGCTTCATGAGCATTTAAGATTAAGCTGGAGCCAGGCATAGTAGCACACATCTGCAGTCCCAGCTACTCAGGAGACTGAGGCAGGAAGATGGCAAGTTCAAAGCCAGCCTTGGCAACTTATCAAGACCCTATTCCTAGGCTGGAATGAGTGATAGCTTTTAACAAAGATCTAGACTTCACAATGGAAATCTTGTCTATACCTGACTCTAGCAATTTGTCCCATCCTTAAGCTTGTGGCATAAAGTCCAGCTGTGACTTACAGTACATCAGTGCAGAAGTGGGCGCCCCTTGCCTGTGCATGCATAGCTCTTTATTTCCTCAGAACACCTTCAGTGAATGCCAACTCAGAGCAGCCACCATGCCAGGTGCTGGGGATGTAGAGATTCAAATTTCTGCCCCTGCTCTCATATTGTCACTGTCCAGGACAGCAGCTACAAGTAGTATAAGGAGTGCAGAGAAGCTAGCACAGAGCACTCCAGGGAGAGTGTGGGTAGAGCTAAGACAGACAGGATAAAGTCATGTCTGAGCCAAGTCCTCAAATGTGATCTCAATTGGATGAGGGCAGGGGGCTGTGGTTTTCTAGACCAACAAGGCAGCCCCTGAGCATGCTTCTGCTAGCATGCCCATCCCTTTGTGGCACTGCTTCTAGGGGACCAGAAAGTGCCTTGTTTTCCTGTGAGTGACCTGTGCTTAGGTAAGTGCCAGTGCTGGTAGAATGGATGGATGGACAGACATAGGATACTAACTAGCTAGAGAGAAGTTCTGTGTTATAATTGTATGAATTATAAATTAACTCACGGTCTCATGACCTGTACCTTCATGTCTGATCTAGCCAGACCCAAATGCTGTTTCTAATGACCGGATGTGTGTTTTGTTCCCTCTCCAGGCAGCAGGAAATGCTGTGAAAAGAGCCTCAGACAATCTCGTGCGTGCAGCCCAAAAGGCAGCATTTGGCAAGGCTGATGATGATGATGTTGTAGTGAAAACAAAGTTCGTGGGGGGCATTGCTCAGGTTAGTAATTAAATCTACAGAAGCATTTATTCCCCAGATAAAACAGACACAAAACAACAGTGACTTAAATAAGATGGAAGCTTGTTTCTCCTCATGTAACTGTCTAGGTATAAGCAGTCTAGGGATGGTGTGATGGTTCCTTCATGTCTGAGATCCAGGCTCCATCTCCTTATTACTCCACCATCCCCGAGACATTGCTCTTAGCCACTTTGTCCAAGATGTCTCAGTTACCACCTCAGCTTTCTATCTACCAGGAAGAGGGAAAGGAGGGGAGGTCATGACCCTGAAGTTGCATGTATCACTTCCTCTCACATACCCTTGGTCAGTACATAGTTATATGGCCAACTTAGCTGCACACAAGGCTGGCAAATGTTGTATTCATTTCTGAATAGCCACACGCCTAGCCAAAAATCAGGAATTCCATTATAGAAAAAGAATGGAACAGAAATTGGAGGGCATCAATGTTATCATTTAACTAAAATTATGTAAGCCAGGCATGGTGGCACATGCCTGTAATCCCAGTACTTGCAAGGCTGACAGGAGGATTGCAGGTTTGAGGTTAGTCTCAGCAACTTATCGAGACCCTGTTTCCAAAAAAATAAAATAAGGCCAGGGGTATAGCCTGGAGGTAGGGATGTCCCGGGTTCCATCCCCCATACCACAAAAGTAAGTAAGTATGTAAGTAAGTAAGTAAATAAATAATAAATAAAATGTATTTGGAGCTGCCACCCTCTCCAGACATCTGAACTTACTCTCACTGAGAACTTAGTTCTAAGAGTACATGAGATTGACTTAGGCAGGATTTCATTCTCATGCATGGGAGTAATGAGAGAACTCCAGGAAATCAGGGTTGCAGTTTTTGATTTGTGTTAATATAGATCCATTGTATGAGACTATTTTTCCTTTTAGCACCAGGACACTGAAGTCCCTCATCCCTATGCCTGCCTTCCTGCACCTCTCCCTGTGTTTGGCTATGCACTGAATGCATTTTTTATCAGAATATAATTTTTTTTTGATACTGAGGATTGAACTCAGGATCATTCTACCTCTGAGATACATCCCCAGCCCTATTTTATTTTTTCATTTTGAAATGAGGTCTCACTAAGTTGTTGAGACTGGTTGTGAATCTGCTATCCTCCTGTCTCAGCCTCCCAAGTACGAGGATTACAAGCGTGTAATTCTTGATGTACTAGTTCCATTAGAAATTACACAGTGAAGGGTCTCTGATCACATAAATCTGGAAAATACTTGACTCCATACCCCCATGGTGGTCACAGTACTTGTTAGAACTTAGTTGGCTTTCCTGAACACAAACTTGCCCTTTTCACATAACTATTAGCTCGTATTCCTCAGATCACATCTCAAAAGCATGAAATAAAAGTAATAATCTGCTTTCTGAATCTATTCATAGGTTTTACATCCTTGGATTCAACAAACCATGAATCAAAATATTTAGAAAAAAATAGTATTTGTACTAAATATGTACAAGCTTTATTTTCCCCTTGTCATTATTCCCTGAACAATATAGTGTAACAACTATTTACATGGCATTGGCAATGGCATTGTATTTAGTACTGTAAGTAATCTGGAGATGATTTAAAGTATACAGGAGGATGAGCAGAGGTTACATGCAAATATTGTGCCATTTTATATAAAGGACTTGAGCATCCATAGATTTGGATTTACGTGGGAAGGGATATCCTGGAACCATTTCCCCAGAAACCAAGGCTGGCTGTATAGGAAGTCCATCTAGTGGCTACAGGCACCAGCTTTAACTTCAAGTATACTGGGCTGGGTCCTTCTGATTAGCTGAGTGACTCTGGGGAGGTAGGCCATACCTCTCAGTTTCAGGTTGGTTCTTTTTGGAAAAATAGGACTTCCTGTTACTTCACGGGCTTTCTATGAAGGTGATAGGACAACCTATGGGAAGTGCTTACCTCGAGCCTGGAGTATAACAGAGGTGCAGTAGAGGTGAGCTGCTAAGTCAGTGGCCAGGAGGCAGCTTGTTTTCCTGGTCAACTGGGTCATTGGTCCCAAAACCCAAACTTTGGCAGAGCTGGTGTCCAGAGACAGGAATGCCACTCCTTGTGCACTGTCGTGTCCCATGGGGGACAGTGAGTGCTTAAAGAACATTAGATTATCTGGCTCATTTCTCTTTCCCTAGATCATCGCTGCTCAGGAGGAAATGCTAAAGAAAGAACGAGAACTGGAAGAAGCAAGAAAAAAGCTGGCTCAGATCCGGCAGCAACAGTATAAGTTCCTACCCACCGAGCTGAGAGAGGATGAGGGCTAAGGCCAGGCCAGGACTGGTGAGCCCCAGGAGATGGCCCTGCAAGAACTGCACAGACAGTGTCCCTGCGAGCTGGGCACTGACCTGGAAACTGCTTGCCTCCCCTTGGGGCGAGCCCAGAGCCCCGACTCCCATTCTCACTCCTCTGTCCTGTCGGCACTGGCTGCATGACCGTGATGTCCCACGGTACAGTGTCCCACCCACAGCTCCTCCATCGCCTCCCCTCCTGCCTCGCTGAATCTCAGGAGAGAGGGGCGCACATTTCATGGACTGTTACCAAAAAAAATAAGTCAGTATTATGTCGTCATCATCGTTGTTCTCAGACACTTTTGCTTTCCCTGGTCCTTCTCTAGGCCTGCTGCTGGCCTCTGTGAAATTGTACTAGGAAAAAATAATGGCCACGGTGGGGAATCACCGATGTCATAGATACTCATAGATATTCTTCTCCCTCTCAACAGAAGACGGAAGGTAGAGTTGGACATGGTTAATAAAAGCCAGAAACACAAACCCAGGTGGACTCTGGGTCTTGGGCACTGGCTCACCCAAGGGGTGAAGAATCCCTGCTCCTATTTGCACGTGTTCTTGCCTCAGTGTGTAAGCTCCTTGTACAATCTAGACCCATCTTGTATTCTGTGGCCCAGAAAATCGAATGGTTATTTTTTTTCGTCCATAATCTGAAGGGCAGAGCTGCAGGAGCCTGTCAGGGTTTGGTGAGCAGGGACTGGAATAAAATGTGTGGGCTCCTTATTTGCAAAAGCTGTTTCAGTTCATACAGATCCATGTGCACAAACCCCTATTCCCATGAATCAATGCAACTACCCCTTAATTAAGCATTCAGGTGGGGCTGCAGGAATGAAGCAACTCCATCAGTTTCTCTGTTCTCAGAAGGGTCTAGATTCATGTTTTAAAGACATCTGTTGAGAAATATGTCCCCTGTTTTCCATCCAAGAAGATTTTTTTTCTGGTTTTGCTCTTTTGTTTTGTTTTTTGTAATACTGGAAATTGAACCCAGAGGTATTCTAACTCCAAGATATACCCCCAGCCCATTTTATATTTTGTTTTAAAACAGGGTCTCACTAGGTTGCTGAGAGCCTTGCTACATTGCTGGGGCTGTCCTCAAACCTGTGATCCTCCTGTCTCCCCCTTCCAACTATGGGGCTTACCAGCATGCACCACCACACCTGGCTTTTTCTATATCTTAATATCCCTCAAAGTCAGATGCATGCTAAAATCATGTGAACCTTTAACCATAATTCTGCTTATTGTCACATAAGTGAAGATATAAGGCATTTTTGGAATCTGTCTTCTGAATGCCACTCTTCCAGAATTTATTTTTTCTCCTGTTTTCCTCTCAGAACCCTCTCTTGGGAAGGGAACATTAAGACCTTGCATTTACCTTTACTCTGAGCCTCTACCTAGGACAATATGTGGAGGATCAATGACTTGTGCTCTACAGCCCAAGGCTAAATAGCAAGTGTCTTAGAAAGAACCCATGAGAAGAAGACAAGAAATAATGAGGTAACAGACCAAAGCCCATGTCATGGTTTTAAAATACAATTAAATTTTTGACAGTTCCCCATATTTATAAGGTCCTTATAAGTGCTGTGCATGTTAGACCTTTTTTTTTTTTTTTTCAGATAAATAGAAAGTTAGAGAAGCCAGGCATGGTGACACATGCCTGTAATCCCAGTACCAGGGAGGCTGAGACAAGAGGATGACAAGTTTGAGGCCAGTCTCAGCAACTTAATCAGACTCTGTTTCAAAAATAAAAAATCAAAAAAGGGCTAGGGATATAGCTTAGAATCAGAATGCCCCTGGGTTCAATCCCTAGTACCAAAAGAAAGTTAGAAGAAATAGAGTATAAATGAACAGCAAGCAAAGAGGGCACCAACTCTGACAGAGGGGATCCAGGGGAGCCCTGGCCCCTCAGGGAAAATAAACAGTCTTGGCCCACCTTTTGTGAGTGGAACTGACATTAATCTTTACACCTGCACTGTGTGGGCACTGAGGAAGGGTGCAGGGTGCTTTCTAAGATGTTTAGAAGTCAGACCCAAAGGCTCAGGGTCAGGATGTGTTAATGGCATCACGCAGCGGTTTCTGGGGAGCTCCTCCATGGCTCAGATGCCCCTTTTCCTCTAGGGTGTACCTAGGGCAGCTGCCCCTCTTCCCTTGCACCAGTCCCTGTCATACCCTGGCATCCCAGGAGCAGGGCAGGGCCGAGCAGGGAGTTCTCCATCTCTGCTTCAGGGTTGTTTAAAACCCAGATTGCATTTGATCAAATGGAAAGGCTTGGCCTTCACCACTTCAAAGGTCAGGCACAGAACACAGTTTATTTTTGTAGAACCTGTATAAATGCCCTCCTCTGTGGAGTTTTCTGCTGCTAGGAGCTGTTGGGGAGCTGGTCCCCAGGCATTGCCTGGTGTGGTCCTGGTTTTTCATCCGTCTCTTTCTCATCCATGCTGCATAAGTGCATGTGAACAGCCTTGTGGTCGGCTTGGTCTTTTCTCATCTCATAATTGGTTGGAAGGCTGTGCTTTGGGTGTTATTTAGTAGATGCTGCTGCAGGTGCTCCTGGCTGGCACTGAGTGGGCTTCTGGTTCTTCCAAGGGAAAGAATGCAGATGTGAGTTGCATTTTGGGATGTGAACTTTCAAAGAAGGTGGTTTCCATGTAAAAACGGCCCCAGGCCTGGAACTTAGAATGCACCCCTCTGTGTGGGGAGGAGGGGGGAGGTGTGTGGATGTGTCTGCTCCTGGAGGGAACTAATATAGGGCTTTGAATCTTTGGGCTGATTTTTGTGTCCAGATATTGCTGTTTCTGATGGTCAAAAAAAGAGCCTGAACTAGACTTCAAAGCTGCCTGGTGGTTTTGGGAGTTTGGGTTTCGCTGTGCTCTGCCTTTTCAAAAGTCTCAGATCAGGATGCTAAAGCCATTTTTGGCTAGACAGCCCTTGTTTTGCTTCATCTGTGTCTGGTCAAGGTTGGCCTTGGTGTATGCAGGTGGCTGCTCAGTTCCTCAATGGTCCTCTGGTCATCAGGTGTCTGCCGAGGCAGCTGCCCCGCCTGCAATCTGTGCCAGTTACATGTCTATATAATCAAAATTCACCACCCTCTGAAAGAGTGGCCTGCACCTCCCAGGTGACCTCACGACTGAAACCTCATGAAGGAAACAGGCGCAGGGCAAAGGCGGTAAGTAAGCCGTGGTCTCTGCTCCCAGGGATCCTACAGACTTCTCAGTAGCCCCCAAATCTTCTCTCCCAAGTCTGAGGTTCAGGGCTCCGACAGGGCCTCTGGGATACAAGCTGTTAGATCTCAGCACAGACTCAGCATGTTTGTCTCTCAGATTTCTGGAGGAAATAACCCTCTGTTGACCAAGGAGAAGCTACATCTCAATCTTGTCTGGACTCAAGGAGTTTAGAGAAAATGTTTGCTTCAGGCTGAGAGGCAGAAGCCCCCAGAGTTCAGAGACAGAAATCCTGATGACTGAGCCAAATGCCGGCCATGAGAGGTCACCTCTGCTGGAGAAGGACTCCTTCCCACATTCAAATTCCCTGAGATTACAGCTCCATTCCTCTGAGCTTGTGCTTGGTGTGTTATGTTTATGGTCATTAGAAATGAGCGTGTGATGGTGCTTCTGTTGATTGATTTTAAAACACTACAAAGAAGAGCTGTCACTTTTTGTGAAAGGGGTTTGGATTCCACTTCCTCTGAGCCCGCCTTGCAGCCCCTAGGAAGCTGTGTTCTGTGCGCCCCTACAGGGACATCCTATCCTGCACAACACTGGGCAGAGTCCCTCAGCCTCCTTGCATGCTGTGAGATCCAGGAGAAGATGGGAAGGTCACACTCTGCCCTTGTCATAGTGTCTAATCACATAAATTAATTTATCTAATCACATAAATTATTTTTTTTATTCATCAGAAATAAACTTTTAAAGCAATGAACCTGTGTGAAGGTCTCATGGCGGAGGGAGGAAGGTGGGAAGGAGGGAGGAGAAGGGGTCTCTATTGTGTGAGAGAAATTCTACCTTGACCACCAACCAGCTCCAGTTACCAGGCTGCCAGGGGAGGGAGAGGGAGAGGAAGTGGGGCGGGGAGGGAGACAGGAGACAGGGCCACTGAGTGCCACTGAAGTCCATTCAATGGTGCTGATGCGAGAGCAAATTCAAAGGAGAAACAGACTGAGTAGGTAGACTTCCTGACAAGTAGCTCGGGCTTTTCAGCCATGCATGTCACCCATGCTGGGAGATCACACAAAAGTGTATAGATGATGCCCTGGACCTGGGACTTACTTCAGGAAGGTCAAGTTCACTTCTGACAGCTGAGCCCAAAAATGGCCCCTCCAGGGATGTCCAGCCCTCCTTCCTGTTTGAAGGGGAGGATGCTCAATCAGAAACCTTTGTTTTGGGGGAAGCCAGACATAGAAGAATGTGAAGGGTTTCTAATCTGCAAGAGGAGGATGTCAGAATCATCATAGCAACCAAGAGTATCACTGGTGTGTCTAACAACTATTAAGGATCTTTTTACTCTTAAAATGATTGATTTAGGTTCTCTAAGCCAATTGATAATGAAGTTTTTTTTGTTTATTTTTTGTTTGTTTTTGGGGGTTGGTGGTGGTGGTGGTGATGGTGGTGGTGGTGTGTGTGTGTGTGTTTTACTGGGGATTGAATCCAGGGGCCTTCTACCTCTGAGCTACAGCCCCAGTTCTATTTTATTTTTTATTTTTAAACAGTGTCTCCTTAAGTTGCTGAGGGTCTCACCAAGTTGCTAAGGCTGTCTTTGAACCTGTGATCCTTCCATCTCAGTCCCCCAAGTACTGGGATTACAAGCATGTGCCACCCCACTACACCCAGTTTATATCTTTGACTAATCAAGAACAACACAAATAGGGCTGGGACTGACCACCAAAATGAAGGCAAGGAGCTGGAAGAACAGATGGGAAAGTGAGGAGGGGACCAAACATTGCTCTTTCGCAGGACACTGACTGGACACAGCTGCTGGACACAGGCACCTCGGCCCTCGGCAGTCATAAGAGGGGTGTTACGGCCATTTTGCAGAGTGGCAAACTAAGAAATCAAGGCAAGAAATGGCAGCCGTAGGGTCGGATGCTCTCCATTGGAACTCAGATGTTCTGTGCTTGTGGCCAGCCTGCCAACAAGGACCTTGCGAAAGCCCCAACACCCATTGTGCAGGATACTGGGACCCAGACTATTCCTGGGAAGGTCTCAGACAGGGAGAGCAGTTACTGGACCCAGCTGTGGGGGAGAAAAGGGCAGGGACCTGAAGGTGGGAAAGGCTTCTGGGAGGAGGGTATCTGGCCTGACTCCTGATACACACTGTCCCAGGTAGAGAAGGTGGCAAGGGGTGGTGCCCCAGCAGTGGGAATTGCAGGTGCAGAGGCCTGCGCTTATGAGGATCCCATTGCTTAGGAGAATAAGGAGGAGTTCAGTGAGGTTGGGGCGTGGGGAGGAGGCAGCCAGGAACACGCCACAAGGGGCTTCAAATCAAGCCAGGATGCTTCAAATTCAGCTCCAGGTGAATCTCTGTGGGGAGATCTGAGGAGGTATTCTGTCTGGGGAGAACTCAGGAGCAAAGGATGGAGACATGGTAACAAAGGTCATCAACTCGGAGTATTAGGTACAAGACTTAAAGTTCAGAGCAGGGAAAGAGGCTCTTAGCTGTCTGGTGGGGGATGCTGAAGAGGGAGCAACCCCTGCCAGAGTGAGGATGGAGAGCAGATGTTTTATCTCAAGGCTCTGTCACCCCCAACCCCATGTAATCCTCAACACTAAATATAGCAAGAAGCATAGGTACTCTTATACCCCTACTTTGAAGATAAGACTGAGGCACAGAGAGGTTGAGTAACTTGCCCAATGCTGCATAGCTAGTAGAGCTGGGATCTACCAATTACTATGTTAAGATTGCCCAACTAAGCTGGGTATGATGGTGCACACCTGTAATCCCAATACTTGGGAGGCTGAGACAGGAGGATCACAGATTGGAGAATAGCCTCAGCAAGTAGTGAGACTCTCATCAGTCTAGTGAGACCCTGTTTCAAAATAAAAATAAAAAAGGGCTGGGGGTGTTGCTCAAAGGAGTGCCCCTGGGTTCAACCCCTAGTACCACACACAAAAAAATGCCCGACTTATAAGTGGCAAAGCAGAGGCTCAAGCTCATTTGTTTCCAAAACTCATATTTTTACTAACAGCCTATGGAGAACCTCAGTCTGAGCCTGCCCCGTGGGATAGAAATTAATCAGGCAGAGGTAGGAAGAAGAACCTGAGAGTAGAAGAAACTGTGTGTCCAGGTGGCAGAGCCTCGGTCCTGCAGAGGCTCCTGGGCAGGGAGAGACAGAGAGGATGGGGGCTGGGGGGGGGGGCTGCATCCTCCACACAGCATAATTGCAGGGGTTTTGCTGCCCTAAACTCCCCAACATGAGAGAGCCTCTGCCTTTGTGTGCCCTGGCTGCCTGGGGACTGTGGGCAGGAGCACCTGTCCAGGGCCAGCACCCAGGAGGGACGGTAACAGGACATAGTCAGAGTTGCTTGCATGTTTGACCTCCCTCAGGAGACTCTGTGACTTATTTTGGGGAAGAGAAGTTTAATTCTGTTCAGCTCAGCACTGGACACTGCAGAAGTGCTTCCTGGACTCTTGAGAGGGCTGACCATGTTGGACACGTGTCCAGGTTTAAGGTTGCCCAGGGTACAAAGTGGCCCAGAGCAAGGCCCTGGGTCCTGCATTCCCAGCACCAATGTCACAAGGGCAGCCGGGGCAGCAGAGACAGATGGGCAGTGTCCTCCAAGCTCCCTGGACTCAGTGGACAGAAGTGGAGATGGGCAGAGGATAAAGGCATAGCCCTTTCCTCCAGAGACTGAGACACCCCTGGAGAAGTCAGCCTCTGGCCCCTGTGGGCAGAAGGCTGGGGGATGGGAGCCTCAGGGAGGGCTGAGGAATTGGTGGGCTGGAGCAGACCCTCAAAGGCGGGAAAGCAGTCGGGGGCTAGCAAGGAGGAGCAGGGGAACATTTGGTGCAGGGCAGGCAGGCAGGAGGGGGTGGGGAGAGAGGACCACGAAAGGTCTAAAGCAGGAGAAAAAGGGACAGAGGCTGCCTACAAGGGTGGAAACTCTGGAATTAGGGCTTTATCCAAAAGGAAGGAGACAGGCAAGCAGAGGAAAGTCACAGCAACACCTCTGGCTGACAGCCATTCTGCTTCTGGGCCACATTCCTCGGCCCTGCAAGCTCCTCATCAGCTCACGTTTTTGTCCAACTACTGTGAAGCAAACTGACAGTCCTGCTCTCTGGTTAGCATCACAGAGGCTCCAGGTTTGCTGGTGAGATGGAGTTTGCCAATGCTGAGTGTTCCTGGGTACACGGAGGAAAGCCCTTTGTGCCGGTTTATCCTCCTCTTCCAGGTGGTTTTGACCACAGGGGGCAGTGTGGCTCCATGGGACACTACTAGCATGCTCCTGTTTCCCTTGAGGAAAAAGAAACAGCTTCATGGGCAGATTCAAGAATCAAAGTGTAGATTAACAGCTTCAGAAGTCTCTATGAAATGTCTTAGGGCCTTTAAGATATTCATATGGCCGGGTATGGTGGTGCACACCTGTAATTCCAGTACTTGGAGAGATAAGACACGAAGATCACAGGTTTGAGGCCAGCCTCAGCAACTTAGCAAGACTCTCAGCAACCTAATGAGACCCTGTTTCAAAACAAAAACTAAAAAGGGCTGGGAGTGTATCTTGGAGGTAGAATGCCCCTGGATTCAATCCCCAAGACAAAAAAAAAAGATATTCATATGCACTTCATATTTCCAAAAGGGTCATAGAATGGATGATATTGTCCCAGTTTGGGGGCCTTAGAAAACTTTTTTTGAAATTTTATTCCAGTATATTTTGAGGGATGGATGTTCCCAGGATCACACTTGGATTTATTGGAGCTCTCTTCTAAAATCTCACTGGAATTATCTGTCTCCCCTTCCTCCTCAGCACCCGTAGCAAATCCAGTCTAGTGTTACTAGGTAGAATTTCGTCTGCACAGCAGCCTCATCTAGGTCGAAGGCAGGGATCATCATGTCACATGCAGCCTCCTCAACACCCAAGATGGAGCTGTGGAACATATGAGATGTTTAATAAAGATTGATAGCCCAGGTGGCAAGCTGTAGTTTATAACTCGTGTTTATGATCTATTTGAGGATCAGCTGTTTGGACTTTGATTTGCACTTGAACAGGCAACAAAAAGTTTGTTCCTAAATGGCTACCACCCACCACAGCTGTCTCTTTCCTGCCCTCCTTCCCACCCCCAGTGTGACCTCACCGTGGCACAGGGCAGTGCAACGGCCCAAAATAGTTTATCTGAAGATTACTTTCCTAGGATTCCCTTCCTCATATGGCCACAAGGAAACACAACTTGATCCTAAATATCCCAAAACCTCCTGATAATTCTTACCATTGTCCAGCAAAATCCAGAGGATGAGCTCTAGCCCAAAGGCTAACTGGAAAATTGAAAGAACCTCACATGGTATGAGCCGAGCTCCACAAAATGGTGCCCATGACCTGGATCCAGAGGAACATGAAGACCCTCTTGAAGAGAAGGGAAAGGTTTCTTTAAGAACTCAAGAGTTTCTTCCTGCAGTCCTCTTGCCTCCCAAGGGGACTTGCAATTCAACTCCCCCAATCCCTTTTCCTTCCCTTGCCTTATATCATGAGCGATCACAGTGAGGCAAAAAGAACACACAAGGAGCTAGGTACATGCCTGTAATCCCAGAATTTGGGAGGCTGAGACAGGAGGATTGCAGGATTTCGTGAGACCCTGTTACAAAAATAAAAAATAAAATAGGGCTGCGCATGTAGCTCAGAGGTAATACACCCCTGGGTTCAATCTCAAGGACCAAAAAACAAAAACATGCAAGGGCTTTGGACTTCAGAGAAACTTGGCTTTGAACAGGTCCTTAGGTCCTTTAGCTTTCAAACCCATTGAAGATATATGATAGACATTGTATTTGATTCCCTGATAGCTACTCCCCACTTCCTTATGGAGCGCAGCGGGGTTTGGGGGGAGGTGACCTCAAGCCAAGCATAACCCATGGATCAAAGATAACCCCCTTCCCTGTGCTGGCCCTGGGATGGGCATACATCCTGATTCTAGCCATGGAGAGGAGGAAATATCTGCTGGTGATGTTGGCCTCTCTGTTCCACATCACCGCTGAAAGAGGAAGTCACCTTCTGGCCACAAGCAGGGATAGCCTCTGGATGGAGCTTACCCCAAAGATGACTGTGAAGACAATCAAAGACCCCATATTTTTAATGGTATTTTTGATCAGCTTGTGGGACCCTAATTCTTCCAGGCTTCCCTAATCAGGTACATTTCCAGCTGCCTCCAGATAGCAGTCATGGAGTGGAGGGGGAACCAGGGAACATTTGACCACATATTAGGTACTCTGCAAAATTTTATTTCTCCTTTCCTTCATGCCCATCTAAAGGCAATCCTGAAAAGGAGACCAAATAAAACCCCATTTCTTCCACTTTCAAGAGTTTACTCAAGCACTCAAGTGAGCCGCTGTGTTCCTAACATGAGGCCAGGCTCATAGTAGGTCATCATTATTTAAAGGACTCCATCTGCCATGCAGCTCTAGAGTGTGGTGTGGGTAGTGCCTGGATTCCAGTATATGGGCTTCCTTGGTGAATGTGAAAGTGCTAACAGACTTGCAGACAGCAGAGATTCCAGTCCTTTTCTAGACTCTGGGATAAGCAACTGGGGCACAGGTCTCCTCCCTTCCCCCATCGTCTGAGATGTCTGCCACCAATAAGCTGGAGAAGTCTGTGGTCAATCACCTACAAAGAAAACTATCCGAGGAATGTCTGGTATTTGGGGTATGTGGCATGGTGTGGGTTTGTTTTTTCTGTTCATCCTCACTTGGGATGGAAATCCCTAACTATTATGTCTGGAGTCATTAGCATGGAGCTGAGGATCCCAGGGCCAGGAAGGTGGGAGGAGGGAATAGGGTGATACTCACCTTGTCCTGCTTCTGGGGCTAACTAGTACCCTTTCTAATCTGGTATATTTTCTGAGATTCTGACTTTTCCTCCTGTCCCATCACAAAATTGAATTTGAAGCAGCAGTAGCTACAGGGGAAGGGCATTTCCTTGCTGGGCCATCATGTGATATGGATGGAGGTTCTTCCACTAAAGTGTCTAGCTCCTAGCTCTGCCCAGGGAACAGAATCTGGGCTGAAGTCATGAGACCTGGTTCTAGTTCTGACTGGGTGATCCTCTCACATCTCTTATGGCTCATGATATTTTTTGTTTTCATATGCAATCAGGTTTTTTGCCAGGTTCTAAATGGGTCTGGATGCTGGACGTCCTTGATGTTTGACAGCTACCAATTTTTCTAAAAATTAGATATATGCCAAGTGCTCTAGTAGGTATTCTATAAATATCATTATTTTCTTCACAGCTAATATGCATTATGTACTTACAAGATGACCTTCACACGTCCAATTACTTTTTTTAAAATGTTAATATATTTAGCACTGAAATGTAGGCACTAACTTCATTTTACAGATGAGGAAATTGAGGTACAGTAAGTTAAATGCTTTCCCCCAAGTTCATGCAACTAGAAAACAGCAGATTCAAGAACCGTGGCAGTCTGGCACAGCATTTGTATCCTCCACCACTGTGTTCTAGTATACATTATTTAATTTTCATGAAACAAATGCATGCTTATCTGCATGTGGTGGCTGAGGAAACAGACTGAAAGAAGTCATGTGATTCAGCCAAGATGGCACAGCTTTTAAATGGTGAGCCAAGAACTAAACCTCGCTGTACCACCCAAAGGTTTTCACCACCTCACTACAGATTATACATCCAAACAGAGAAGACTTCAAATTCCCAACATGACCACTTCAGTTTGGTGGATTAGATCTCAGGGCTCTTCTGCAGGCATGACAAGGTGTCAAAGTACAATTTTTCAAATACTTACAAACACAACTCTCATACAAATAATGAGAACATGTCAAAGAACTATTTAACGCAACAAGAGAACCAGCAGAATGTTAAGATTCATTTTAAAATGTATGGAATATAAAGCATCTTTGAAAGAAAGAATGCTGAGGTAAGAATGCTAATTACTTTAAAAATGATTAACTGATAGGGCAGCAAAACTATATAACCTTTGGGTTGTACTATTTCCTACCAGAGAAAGTCACAGCACTTTGATAAGAATTATTTGCATCACTATCAGTCTTCTACAACTAAATATCTACTCAGAGTAACACAACAGTCTAATCAATAGAAAATAGAAAGTTAAAGAATAATCCTAGAGAACTAGATAAGCCACAAAAAGATCTGCTAGATCCTACACCAGGCAGTTCTTTGGCTTAACTTCAAGTCTGGGCTACCTACAATAGTCCCTCTTTATCCGCTGAGGATATAATCCAAGACTAACAGTGGGTGCCGCAACACTATACAGACTGTATTTTTATTATGCTATGCACACATAGCTATGACAAATTTTAACTTACAAATTGGGCACAGTAAGAGATTAACAATAATCGCTAATAATGAAATAGAATAATTATAGCAATGCTACAGTAGTTACATAAATGTGATCTCTCTCTTTTTCAAAATACCATACTTTCTTACCTTTCACTTAAGGAAGCTCTTTGTGACGTCTCTCAAATATACCCGAATTGCCAGCATCACTTCTCTTGCACTTTGAGGTCTTTATTAAGTTAAAAAAAAAAAAAAGTTCCTTGAACAGAAGCCCTGAATACCAAGATAGTCAAACTGATAACTCAGATGGCTACTAGGTGGCAAGAAGTATATACAGAAAGGATACACTGGACAAAAGAGTGAGCCATCCTAGACAGGACAGAGCAGGACAGTGCGAGATTTAAAACATGAATTGTTTATTTCTGGAATTTTTCACTGAATATTTTCAGGACACAATTGACTGTGGCTAAATGAAACTGCAGAAAGCAAAACTGTGGATAAGGGGTGACTACTATATTTTTCTTCTTAACATGGGGCTTTGAGCCAATAACCACCTGAGACTACTGAGCCTGACAGGGAAGCATGATGTTTAGAATAAGACTAACCACCAGCTTCAAACTGTGATCCCGCCATTTTGTGTGCTTGTGCAAATCCTTGTACTGAGTCATAGTTTTGTTATCTGTAAATAAGTTTCTTTGTGTATTTAATTGAAATAACAATACTCTCTGCCAGGTGGTGGCACTTACCTGTAATCCCAGTACTTGAGGGGCTGAGACAGGAGGATCACAGGTTCAAGGACAGCCTCAGCAGCTTAGCAAGGCTCTCAGCAATTTAGTGAGACCCTGTTTCCAAATAAAAAGGTTGGGGATGTAGCTCAGAGGTAGAATGCTCCTGTGTTCAATCTCCAGTACAGGAAGAGAGGGAGGGAGGAAGGGAGGGAGGGAGCAATACTCTTTCTTCAACCTCACAGAATTATTGCCAGGATTAACAAAGAATGCATGTAATAAAACTGAGTTGGTCATTGCTCTGGCTTCTGACTGGAAGGTCCTAGCCATTGGCCTCAGACCCTGAATGTTAAGGGAAGCCCTTGATGGAAAACAATTCATGTGGCAGGTGAAAAATTACACCACCCTCAGTTCTCTGTGTTGCAAATACTAACACATCCAAATGAACATTTGCAACCTGCAGGCTACGCTAGCAAAACATGCATGGCAAAAGTCTTTGAAGACCTAAGTCACATTAATGATTCAGAACCTCGCTGCTGTGAAGTGTTTTTGACAACAAAGCTTTGGAGGGACAAAGTGACCCAGTGTCATCTCACCAGCTTTCCCGGGTGAGTGCAAAAGCAGACGTATGTCCCCATCTTCATCAGGAGTTGGCTCACTGCCTGTGTAAAGAGCCAGATGGTAACTATTTTAGGCTTCATGGGCCACGTCGAGCTTCTGTTGTTGCATTTTTAGAATTTTGCATGTTTTTGTGTTTGTCCACATTTTTACAATGTAAAAGCATTCTTCACTCCCTGGCTACACAAAAATAAGCAGTTGGCTGGGTTTGGCCGGTGGGCTGTAGATTGCAGACTCACATGGTACTGACTCACTTATGAGCAGTGGAGAAAGCACTGGTTCGGAGCTTTCAAGCTGTGGGAGCATGCACAAGCTTCCTACCTCTCTGAGCCTCCAGGTTCTCACTGATAGGTTTCTGGCATGAGATACCTGCAACCCATCTACTACCTCGCCAAGTGCAAAAGCAAAGCTTATGAAGCTGAAATAAAATTAAAAACTCCTGGCATGGAAAAGGAATGTGGCACGTGACCTGTCAGCTACTGCTGGACCCCTCAAGTGGTCTGGGTTGTCCTGGGCAGGGGATGATGGAGGAGGCTTCAGTTCCATGGAGATGGCCTGGAAGCAGGCAGGCTGCGCGATAACATTCCAAGGACTTGGTTAGATTCAGTTTCTTGGAGGGTGGGTTCCCAGCACCAGTACTTTTTATTTTATTTTACCATATTTTATTTATTTTGGTACCAGGGATTGAGCCCAGGTGCATTGTACCTATGAGATATACCCCCAACCCTTTTTATTTTGAAGCAGGGTCTCACTAAATTGCTGAGGTTGGTGATCCTCCTGTCTCAGGCTCCCATACACTGGGATTACAGGTGTGCGCCACCATGCCTCGCACACCTGTTTTTTTTAAAGACTTCCTCCATGAATCTGGCCTGTAGCCAAGGTTGAGAACCCCCTGAAAAATGGAGGCACCTTCTTCAGGTGGTCTGAAAACCTTCCTACATGCAGACGGTTTGATATGTCTCTGGTGGCCTCATTCCCATCTGTGCCCAGCTAAGTCAGGCATCCTTCAAAGCCAAGCCTCCTTCCCAGTCCACGAGGTGAAACTTGCATAGAAGGCATCAGCTGGAAAGGCTGGTTCATGTCAAAATTGATAAGTGTTATTCTGGGAGCGCAGAATGGTAGCAGTAGTCATGGCCGGAATTTCTACTGCGGTCATCACAGGGGAAGAAGCTGGAGTTTCAGAAGAGGGGGCCAATTGTCTGGTGCATGCATTAGCCCCTGGCCCAAATACTGTGGTTCCTAGACCTCATCCAGCTGGCCGGAGGCCACAGGTTAAACAATTTTGATAGAGAGCAAGCGAAGCCAGCTGAATCTCCTATGAATTACACTCTTGAAGTTTCATGGCTTTTTCCCTTTATAGCCATAAGATCAGAACAATGGGACGCTTATGCTGAGAATCTCCAAGGGGGAAAAAACCATTTTTTTTAAATCTCAAAGGCTCAGGGTTAACTCTTTTTAATATAACAGGCAAATTCCTCCTCCCACCTGGGGCAGTCTGGAGCTGGCGATGCCCGGTGTTCTCTCAATCTTTGCATTACCTAGTAGATGTGTTCCTGAAAAGACTGAATACATAAAATCATTAAATGATTTAAAGGGGTTTGCTGCATGTGGCTGGGGGTACTTTGGTTGGATTTTGTTGTTGTCTTCTGTTTGCTTTGTAAATAGGACAATCTGGCAAAGAAAATGACTTACCTTGATTTGGTTTGCAAATTTGGGTTTTGGCATACTGGGTTTTCTTATTTATGTCTATAATTTCCCAACAGCATGCTAAGTCCCCACAGAGTTTATGTGGTGTGACAAATGGACCTTCTGTACCAAAAGGAAAGCAGCAAGTATTTCTCAGCATCTTTGTGCCGGTCACTGCTAGAACAGATCACATGCAGTATCTTATTTATTATTCACAAAATTCTGTGATGCAGTTTGTATTGCTCCCATTTTAAAGGTAAGGAACTAAGGACAAGCTCTTTTTTTTTTTTTTTCTGGTGATACTGGGGATTGAACCCAGAAGCATTCTACTTCCAAGCTACACCCCCAGTCCGATTTTATTTCTTATTTGGAAACAAGGTCTTGCTAGGTTGATGAGAGCTTCACTACTTGCTGAGTCTGTCCTTGAACCTATGATCCTCCTGTCTCAGCCTCCCAAATACAGGGATTACAGGCGTGTGCCACCACACCTGGCACAGACAAGCTCTTAAAGATGCTAAAAAGCAATCCCAGCATTCAGGAGGCTGAGATCGGAGGATCCGGGTTCGCAGCCAGCCTCAGCTACCTAGTGAGGCACTCCGCAACTTAGTGAGACTCGGTTTCAAAATAAAGAATAAAAAATAGGGCTGGGGGTATAGCTCGGAGGTATAATGCCCCTGAGTTCAATCCCCAGTACCGCAAAAAAAAAAAAAAAGAAAGAAAAAGACGCTAAAAAGCAGGAATAATGTCCCCATCCAGCTACATCAAGAGCAAATGCCCTTTCCAATCAGGAAATATTAGGTTCTTCTCATCACTGAGAAATGGAGACAAAGAAGCTCCAGTGTCCCTCCCTCCATTCCCCAGCCCAAATGCCTTTAGTAAATCCAAACTTTAAGTCAATGCATTATACATTTAAATGTTAAAACTTTTGTTTTGTTTTGGTACTGGGGGTGAAACCTGGGGGCCTTCTACCTCTGAGCTACACCCCTGGAACTTTTTTTTTTTTTTGAAATGGGATCTTTCTAAGTTACTAAGGGTCTCCCTAAGTTGCTGAGGCTGGCCTCAAACTTACGATCCTCCTGTTTCAGCCTCCTGAGTACTGGGGTTACAGGTGTGCACCACCATGCGCAGCAACATTAAAACACTTTACACAAACCCAGCAGGAGAGGAAGCTGGGGTGGACACACAGAGACCACGGTTGAGTCCGGCCTTTGCCTCCCCCACACACCTGCTGGAAGCCTGGACCACCTGTGCCAGGCAGTGCCACCTCCAAGCCCAGGGTTAGAGCCCTCGTAGTCCAGTCACCTCCCAAAGGTCCCAGCTCCAAACACTGCTGCACTGGGAACCAAGCCTTCAACACAGAAGCTTTGGGGGCGTTTCAGATCTAAATCATAGTACACATAGATGCTGGGCCCCACCAGCATGGTCGGTCTCTGATTGAGAGAGTTTGGAGTGGGATTAAAATTTGCACATACCAGCCTGGCATGGTGGCGCATAACTGTAATCCCAGTATGTGGGAGGCTGAGATAGGAGGATTACAGGTTTGAGGCCAGCCTCCGCAATTTAGCAAAACTCTCAGCAACTTAGTGAAACCCTATTTCAAAACAAAAAATAATAAGGGCTGGGGGTGTAGCTCAGAAGCAGAATGCCCCTGAGTTCAATCTCCAGCACCATGAAAAAAAAAAAAAAAAGAGTCTGCATTTCTATCACATTCTTAAATGACACTCACACTGCTAGACCAAGACTACATCTGGAAAGTCAGCAGCATCAAGGACCATTCACATCCTGTCCCCACCTCCCCGCCAGCGCCCACCCAGCCAGCAATGGGGACCAACCCACCAGCCGGCAGTTAAACACCCTTGTTTGTGGCTAGAAGGTGCCCCTGCCTGTCCTCTTCCTCGGTCAGGGAAGGGGCCACTCGACCATGTCCTCACACTGAGGAAGGCACCCCGACAGGGGTACAAATGAATGTTATCCTTGGCAAAGTAACTTGCTGGTAAATTCCCCAGGGAGCTTTAGAGAAATATAGATCTGGCACCTCAGCCCCAGAGTCTGACTCAGCAGGTGCTGGGTGAGGCCAGCCACTGCCCCATTGATAAGCAGACAGGTGACTCTGGAGCAGGTGCCCTAGGGAAACCTGCCCTCTCTCCTCCCAGGATCTGGCATGGGAGTGAACGAGGAACAAAACCTGGCAGCCTGTCTCCCTGACCTCAACCCACACACATCAGCTTCTAAGATAAGCCTTTGAGATACAAATAAGTAAGCAGCTCAATTAGACAGATGATTCACTTTTAAAGTGAAGAAACCCTCATTAGAATTCTATTGATAAATGTTCCACCTCCAAATTTTAGTTACAGAGTACATACTTTCTACACCATCACAGCAAAAAGACAAGTTAAGATTCATCCTTTCCCAGTGACCGTATTACATGCATGGTCCAGCCATTTGCGCAGTTATTTGAGTCTCAATCCCACTAATTCTCTGTGTGCTTAGAGCAGTGCCTATCAAATGTACATGTTCAACAAGGGGTGATCAACACCGGGCGTGGTGGCACAGGCTTGTAATCCCAGCATTTGGGAGTCTGAGACCAGAGGATCCAGGTTCGCAACCAGCCTCAGCTACTTAGTGAGGCACTCCACAACTTAGTGAGATCCTGTTTCAAAATAAAGAATAAAAAATAGGGCTGGGGGTATAGCTTGGGGGTAGAATGCCCCGGAGTTTAATCCCCAGTACCGAAAAAAAAAAAAAAAAAAAAAAAAAACAAGGGGTGATCAGATGAAGACATACCTATTTTGTTTTGTTTTATTTATTTATGTATTTGCCGTGCGGGGGATCAAACCTAGGGCCTCTTATATGCTAAGCAAATGCTGTACCGCTGAGCTACGGTCCAGCTCTCCATACCTCTTTTTTTTGTTTGTTTGTTTGTTTTTGTTTTGTTTTTTGGTCTTCGTCTCCTTTCCTATTTTTCTCATCTCTGTGGGTTTCTTTTTTGAAAAAACAAATCTCTTAACTATACTTCTGGCTTGGACTTAGATCCATTGGTTCAATCTGCCATTATAACTCGATAGGTCTTTAATTCCATTATTTTTTTATTGTAATAATTCGTGCTTTGTATTTATACATTTTTGTTAGGTACAAATTGATAAAGACAAATGTGCACACATTTCTCATCTGACCCTATCCCCAATTCCCACCCCGCTCCCTCGCCCTCCCCCCCTCTCAAGTTCAGTTCAGTGAGTGATCTTGATATAATTGTGTAAGTACATCATGTGCCTTAGTATGCTCTCCCCCCCTCCCACCCCCCGTCCATTCCCTTCGGTTAAGTCTACTTCTTTGTTTATCGAGGGTCTCTACTTTTTCATCTGGGGACCCTCTTATGTCCCATCTACTCCCTAACATCCGCATATTAGGGAGAACATATGTTTCTTTACTCTTTGTGACTGGCTAATCTCACTTAACATAATGTTTTCCAGTTGCATCCATTTCCCTGCAA
>PVLC010001792.1:42661-131701 GCA_004027655.1 Graphiurus murinus | reverse complement strand
TACACACACACACACACACACACACACAAAGGGCTGGGGGGAGGATGTAGCTTAATGGTAGAGTGCCTCTAGGTTCAGTCTCCAGTACCATACACACACACACACACACACACACACACACACACACACACACGGACCATCCACCTTATAACCATGGAGCCAACCACGCAGAGGGCTTCACCGAACCCTGCCCCTAGTACTCCTGGGACACCCAGGGAAGAGCTCATAGGCTCCAGGCCCCCTGACTTTAGCCTACAAGGCTTCAGTAAATAAGGGTCTTCTCAGTTCAGCAGGGAAAGGAGTGCCAGGATCTGTGGAAGTGAAAATAAAAATCCTCTAAGAGTAAGGACGGAGCTTAGCATGGTGGTACAGGCCTGTAATTCCAGTACTTGGGAGACTGAGACAGAAGAAGCACAAGGTTTACAGCCAGCCTCAGCAACGTATCAAGGCCCTTCGCAACTTAGTGAGACTCTGTTTCAAAATAAAAAATAATATAGGGCTGAGGTGTAGCTCAGAGGTAGAATACCCCTGGGTTCCCCCCAAAAAGAGGAAGGAGGGAAACAACACCCCAGAACAGAAGAGGCCACACAAAGTCTCATTTCTGCTGTCAGTTGTGGGAAGCCAGGGGTATAGCTGTCAAGAGGGGACCCAGCTGGGCATTGTGGTGCATGCTTGTAATCCCAGTACTTGGGAGGCTGAGACAGGAGGATCGTAAGTGCGAGGACAGCCTCAGCAAGTAGTGAGACTCTCATCAACCTAATGAGACCCTATTTCTAAATAAAAATAAAATAGGGCTGAGGGTGTAGTTTGAAGATAGAATGCCCCTGGGTTCAATCCCCAGTGCCACACACAAAAAAAGAGGGGACCCTGTACTTCCTGTGCATCTCAGAAAGGTAGCTTGTACTACGGGTGGAGGCTCCATTCATCAGAAAGAGGGAACGTAGTCCCAAACAGGTGTTAAGGTGCGCGCACTGAGTGAGATGAGGGAACCCCTTCCAGCAGGAAGTGGATCACATAGAGCCCCATCCCTGCTGCCGTATCTAGCAGTCACACTCATTTCCTCCAGGGCATTTCAGGGAGGTGGAGAACTTCTGGTTAAAGGGGACTGCCTCCATCAGCAAGTGAGGACCCTGAGGACTGAAGATCTTTACCATAAAAATAACCATGTGGGGGCAAGAAAAATAACCTTACTTCCCTCAGCCTTGGGAGATGAAACCATGAGCAGTTGAGGCAATTGTCAATTCTTCTTAGAGATGTTTCAAAACTTAGGGGTTAGAATGAGGGCCTGGGCCCCAGGTAAAGACAGGGATGTTTCCTAGGTTGTCATAGGAGTCAAAGCGAGGACCCTAATGTACCTAGAACAGGTGACACCACAAAATTCTTATTCTCTTTTAGCCCGTGGGAAGCCCCAAGAGAGCCAGTCAGATATGGTGCCTCTCACTTGGAGTCATGGGAACTCAGGATGTTAAGGGTGTTGGCCTGGGGCTGGAGGACTCTAATGGGCTGAAGAACAGGTCCCATGTCCTGTCTAAGTGATGATGAACAGAGTCACCAACCCCAGAACATCAAGAGGCCCCAAGAGTCCAGATCGTGCTACCAATCCAGGGAAATCACGAACAGGGGTGATGAGAGATGACTTGGAGATGACTCGTGCTCCCTCGGGGGAGGGTTGTCTTGGGAGGCAGAGGACCTTGCCCAGGAGGGAGATGAACAGTTTGGGCCAGGAACTATTCTCAGGACTCTGAAGAGTTTGTGGAGCACCCAGCCCATGTTAGCAGGGACATCCCAGAATCCCTTTGTATTTTAGCCCCGGGAGGTTCCTGCAAGAACTCCTCAGCCCCTCTGCAGGGGAAATGGAAGTGAAGGTCTTGGTATGAGTAGAGCAGTCCCAGGCAGGGCTGGCATATTGCACCTAAGGGCACAGTCTAATTTCCTCCATGGGTCCTCGGGGGACAGGCTGAATGGGAGTCTTATGGGGCCCTAGAACAGTGCCCTCCAGGACACCTGCACAGGGCCTTCTCAAAGCCAGGGTGCTTTCTCCCTACTGAAGGGGCTCACACCCTCTTGTCCTCCACCTTCAGGTGTCCACAGCCCTGCCTGCTGTTCCTGAGCACAGTCATCATGCCTCGTGGTCAGAAGAGCAAGTATCGTGCTCGTTCGAAGCGCCGCAATACACGTCGTGGCCCTAACCAGGCTTTGAGGGGTGCTCAAGCCACTGCAGCAGAGGAAGTAGAGTTACCATCCTCCTCCACTCTGGTTTTGGAGAGTGCTTCCCAGAGTGCTCCTGCTGTAGGCTTTGCTCAGGAGCCTCAGGGAGCCCAGGCCACCAGCTCTACTGCTGTAGTTGTTTCAAGCTCTAGTTCTGATGAAGATGCTGAGAGCCACCATGAGGAGGAGAATCCAGAGTCCTCTTCTGAAGCTGCCACTGAGAGAGGAGGAAGAGGAGATCCTCTGACCAGGAAGACAAGCGTGTTGATGCAGTTTCTGCTGCACAAGTATAGCATGAAAGAGCCCATCACAAAGGCGGATATCCTGAAGATCATCAGAAGAAAGTACATGAAGGATTACTCCGAAATCCTCAAGAGAACCACCGATCGCTTGGAGCTGGTCTTTGGCCTTGATATGAAGGAAGCTGACCCCAGTGGTAACACCTACACCATCGAAAGCAAGATGAATCTTCCCAATGAAGGTCGTATGGGTGAGGGCAGAGGCTTTCCCAGGAATGGGCTTCTGATGCCTCTCCTGGGGGTGATCTTGGTAAATGATAATAGTGTCCCCGAGGAGGAGATGTGGGATTTCCTGAATATGTTGGGGTTATATGAAGGTAGGAGGCACTTCATCTTTGGGGAGCCTAGGAAGCTTATTACCAAAGATTTGGTGCAGGAAGGATATCTTGAGTACCGCCAGGTATCTGGTAGTGATCCTCCATCCTACGAATTCCTGTGGGGTCCCAGGGCCCATGCAGAAACAAGCAAGATGAAAGTCCTAGAGTTTTTGGCCAAGATTAATGGTACCGTTCCCAGTGCCTTCCAATACCGCTATCAGGAGGCTTTGAGAGATCAGGGAGACCAAGCCCATGCCAGAATTGCAGGCAGAGTTGGTACCGTCCCTGAAAGGTTCATGCCCCTGTATGAGTGAAGTCTGGCTTCAATTTGAGGTTGAAAAGGGCTATCAACCTAAGTAATGGGGTGCAAAGTAGAGCTAGAGAGCCCACGATGTTTATCTTTCTTGTATTCCTGTTATCCATAAGTTACTTGTCTATCATATTTTTCTATTTTTTAGTTGCATTTCTTTTAGTTTATTTAGATTAAGAACCTAAGTTTCTGGGTGGTATGCATCAAACAATTATTCCTGTTTTCCAAGCCTATTGCTCTGTAAAGCAAATTGAAAATCTTGGCGTCTTTCATTGTGATCCAGTACAAGAAAACACAGCATCATACAGGAAATTGTCTTTAAAATGCAAAAGAAGCCCATAATGGAATAGTTGGGATCACTAGATGGTGAAGAAAATGTAAAAGGCAGTCGATTCCTGGGCTTTATTATTTCTGTTCGTCTTTTCTTTCAGTAAAATTAAAACATATGTACCTGAATTTATTTATTAGCTTATTCAAGAATGTGGGAGAATAAAATGTAAAAGGCAACCAATTCCTGGTTTTTCTTATTCCTGTTTGTCTTTCCTTTCAGTAAAATTAAAATATATGAAAAAATTTAAAATGTATGTAACTGAATTTGCTTATTAACTTATTCAAGAATTTGGAAGAAGAAAATGCAAAAGGGAGAATAAAATGTAAAAGGTAACCAATTCCTGATTTTTCTTATTCCTGTTTGTCTTTCCTTTCAGTAAAATTAAAATATATGAAAAAATTTAAAATGTATGTAACTGAATTTGCTTATTAACTTATTCAAGAATTTGGAAGAACAAAATGTAAAAGGGAGAATAAAATGTAAAAGGTAACCAATTCCTGGTTTTTCTTATTCCTGTTTGTCTTTCCTTTCAGTAAAATTAAAATATATGAAAAAATTTAAAATGTATGTAACTGAATTTGCTTATTAACTTATTCAAGAATTTGGAAGAAGAAAATGTAAAAGGGAGAATAAAATGTAAAAGGCAACCGATTCCTGATTTTTCTTATTCCTGTTTGTCTTTCCTTTCAGTAAAATTAAAATATATGAAAAAATTTAAAATGTATGTAACTGAATTTGCTTATTAACTTATTCAAGAATTTGGAAGAAGAAAATGTAAAAGGGAGAATAAAATGTAAAAGGTAACCAATTCCTGGTTTTTCTTATTCCTGTTTGTCTTTCCTTTCAGTAAAATTAAAATATATGAAAAAATTTAAATGTATGTAACTGAATGTGCTTATTAACTTATTCAAGAATTTGGAAGAAGAAAATGTAAAAGGAAGTTGATTCCTGGTTCTTCTTATTCCTGTTTGTCTTTTCTTTCAGTAAAATTAAAGCATATGTACCTGAATTTGCTTACTAGCTTATTCAAGAATGTGAGAGAATAAATCATCATAAATGAGAACTCGTGTTCACTGGCTCTTTTGTTCCCCAAGCATCTGCTCTTTCAAAGGAATCATGCTAGTTCTTGGAATGTGTAGACAAAGAAGATCCAGTCCCTGCCAATACCATTTTAGAGTTCAAGAGTAGATATCATATAAGGATTATGGTGAGCTATGCTATAAAACCTAAAGGCCAGTGAAAAGAATGGGTGAGGAGGGAGGTCATTCCAGATAGGAGCAGCCCAGTGTAAATGCCCAGGGACAAGACAGTTTTGGAATATGGGAAATTACTAGTCCCTCTATGAAAGGGAATTTCAAGTTAGTTTGCATTAGGCAAGATGAAGCTAGTAAAGAAGAGACCCTCAGGAGGTGGTGGATCTCAGAGTGGAGAACCTACTGCAACAGAGAATTAAAATTCCTTGGGGATGTGGTAAACTAGAGGGGAAGATCACCTGGGGCAGGGTTGGAAGGATTCTTGTGTTCTATCTGCATACAGATAAACACAGTGCACTAAATAGGTAGTTCATGCATTTTGTGCCAGGGAGTTTCTGGGAATAAGGGTGATACTTCCTTGGGGTGGGATGCTCAACAACCATCTTCCTGGCTTGGTGATCTGGACTGCTCCATTAAAAAGGACCCAAATTATTATATATCCTTCTGCATAATACAGCACACTCGAAGCAATGTCTAGATTTTATTAAAGGGATTTTTTTATTTCTTGATAGTCAAGTCTTACCATGTAATTTAATAATAAAGTTTTGATGATTTCTTTTTCCTGGAGAGAAAAAGGAAAATGTGTTAACATTTTTTGGGTTTAAAAATTTTTTTTTATTGGTACACTGTAATCACACATTTTGATGAAGCTCAGGGTAATAGAGGCATACGTGCACCCAACACTCATTGACCCCCCCCCAGTCCTACCCCACTCCCTTTCCCTCCCCACCTGCTCAGCACAGTGATTGGCTTTGATAAGTTTGTGCATGTACATCATGAACACTGAGGTGTTTCCCTCTTCAAGTCTTCCTCCCCCCTCCCATCTCCCTCAGTTAGGTCACCTCCTTCACTCCACTAAGGTTTCTCCTCCTTTGTCTGGAGTCCTTCCTGTGCCCCAGTTTCTCCCTAGCTTCTGCACAGGAGGGAGAACATCCAACCCTTCATTTTTTGAGACTGACTAATCTTACTTAGCATGATATTCTCCAGTTCCATCCATTTCCTTGCAAATGCATGTCTAGGTATTTGGAGATGGTGAAATAAATGAAAAAAGAGAAGGGTAAGGTGGAAGCATAGCTAGGAGGGAGGAGAAAAGTTGCTGGTCCTTTTGCACATCCTGTAGGAGCTTCATGGTACATCTAACTGGGGGAGTCCAGTTCACACCCACATCAAATAACTGATTATCTAATGGGGAATAATGACTTAGTTTTATGTGCTGAGTAGCATTTTGGCTGATCTGGTTATCTTTGTCTTAGAGAATTGTGCATTTTCTGACTTTTGGACTTAAGAAAATTACCAATGTAGTGTGTGGTATTGTCCAGGGTCAAAATAATCATAATAATACTGCCACTTTTTAAAAAATGAAATACTTACCATACACTGGTCTGGGTTCACAGCATACATTTCATACACTCATCAGTCCTAGAACACAGAGCTTATCCAACCTGCCTCACAGATAACCCAAGGTCCATAGAGACTGCTAATGTGACCCACACATGCTGGTGCAAGCCTGTAATCCCCTGTATTTGAAGGCTAAGACAAGAGGATGGCAGGTTGGAGGCCAGCCTCAGTATCTTAGTGAGACCCTATTCAAAATAAAAAAATGAAGGGCAGAGGGTGTATCTCACAGGTTGAATACCCCTGGGTTCAATCCCAAGTACTGAAAAAAAAGAGTTTGCTGATATGTTTAAGTTCACACTGATGCTAAGCAGCAGGGCGAGGACTAGACTCTTAGTCTGAATCCATCTAAAGCCCACATTTACATCAATTTCCATCAGCATTCTCTCAAAATACCTGATGACTACTTCATTTAGTCCATTTCCAGGAGTCCCACAGTATGTGTGTGTGTGTGTGTGTGTGTGTGTGTGTGTGTGTGTGTGTGTGTGTGTGTGTGTGGTTCAGGGGGTTGAACCTAGAGGCATTCTACTTCCAAGCTATACCTCCAGCCCTTTTTAGTTTTTGTTTTTTTGAGACAGGGTCTCACTAGGTTGCTGAGAGTCTTGTTAGATTGCTGAGGCTGGCCTTTAACCTGCTATCCTTCTGTCTTAGCCTCCCAAGTGCTGGACTTACAGGTATGTGCCACCACACCTGGCAAGTCTTAATTTTATAGGTTTTAAACTTTCTCAAAAGTTCAAAGTTCAAAGCATTTTCTGAAACTAAAGGCAAATTTTTAGCAGTGAGCCTGTGTGTGTGTGTGTGTGTGTGTGTGTGTGTGTGTGTGTGTGTGTGTGTGTTTAAAGGTAGTCACCGGGCATGGTGGCTCACCCCTATAATCCCAGTACTTGGGAGGATAAAAACGGAGGATCATAGGTTCGAGGACAGCCTCAGCAAGCAGTGAGACTCTCATCAACCTAAAGAGACCCTGTTTCAAAATTTAAAAAATAAAATAGGGTTGGGTTTTAGCTCAGAGGTAGAATGCCCCTGGGTTCAATCCCCAGTACCACATGCACACACACAAAAAGGTAGTTATATACTTCCAACATACAATGGCACAGAGCAAACATTTGCACTCCAAAGGGGAGGAATAGGGGTAAAGAAATGAGATGGGAGAAAAACAGGAGGAAAATGCAGTAGGGCAAAAGTTAAGTCCTGTAGTTTCACATCTGACATCTGGAGCACCTAGTAGTGAGATGCCATCTCCAAATGGCCTTGGCAGCCCCGCCCCGCTGGACTGGTTGGTTGTAGTTGGTGGCGTTAAATGTTCTCTATCACTGGCAGCTGGCAGCTATCCTTGGTGAATGTTAATAATAATAATAAATATATAGTAACAAATATATGTGTAATATATATATACATTAATATATGTGTTTATACATGTGTTATGTAAATGCATATATTACATTTCTCATTTACAAATGGGGAAAAGGAGATTTTAATAAGATGATTTGATTAGATTGAATATATACAGTCATATTTGTATATGTGTGTATGTATATATAGAATCAAGTAATAATAAAGTCTCGTTATTAAAGTGGATGTTAGTAATAAATATATATAGCAATGTATATATGTGTGTGTAATATATGCATATATATGTGTAATATATGTTTATATATGTGTTATATATAAACACATGTTACATTTCTTTTATCAATAAAAATGGAGAAGAGAATTTAAGGTTATTTGATTAGATTGAATATATAGAGAGTCACATATTCATATATGTATAGGTGTGTGTATATATAGAGAGAGAGGAAGGGAAGGAGGGAGGGAGAGAGAGAGAGAGAGAGAGAGAGAGAGAGAGAGAGAGAGAGAGAGAGAGAGAGAATATCAAGTAATATTAAAGTCTCATATTGATTTTCATCCATATATACCTAGCTTGGGCTTTCCTATAAATGTAACCACATCCCCTGTGAGTGACATTGTTACATTTTGTATCTTCCTTTCCCATTAATTCTTATGTTTCTTTTCTTTGCCCTCCTGCACCAACCAGGACATCAGCACGGCATTGAATGGCAGGGATGGGGGAGTCCCTCACACTGTATCTGATCTGAACTAAAGGGGAGGCATTCAGGCTCTCCCCACAGATGTTTGCTGTACCTTTTTGTATTAGGCTGAAAGCTTAGTGAGTTTTGACTTACAAAAATAGCAATTTAATATGAATTAACTCATTAGATGCTCTTAACCTGTTGTCCACGTATTTGGGTTGGGATTTGGAATGTCCCCCAAAGGCTCCTGTGTTGAAGGTTTGGTCCCCAGTGCAGTCATGTTCAGAGGTGGGACTCTTGGGAAGATTGGATCATGCCTCAAAGCAGCAGTATTAGCAGTAGCTTAAGCCATTGAAAGATTCATAAGCTGAATGAATTGCAGGAGTTGATGGAAACTGTTAGAAGGTGGGGCATTGTTGGACAGATTGGGTCCTCAGGGGAGTACTCTTGGGGACTATATCTTGTCCCCTTCCTCTTTCTCTGCTTTCTGGCTGCCATAAGGTGAGCAGCTCCCCCTCCCTCCAATGCCCTTCCACCAGGATGTTCTGCCTTGCCTCAGGCCCTGAGCGATGGAGCTGGCCAACTACAGGGCTGGAACCTCTAAAAGTGTGAGCCCAAATAAATCTTTTCTTCTTTAAATTGTTTTTCTTTTTTTTGTTGTTGTTTTTGTCATAGAGATGGAACACTAACTAATATTGTGTTAATGGGTAGTTCCCTTCCATTCTAAAGATTTGGAGTACTTTTAAAATTATGAACAATGCAATTTTGTCTCAAATGTGCCTTCTGTATCTACTGAGTTAACATATAATATTTGATATATTATCTCCTTTTTTGGTACTGAGGATTGAACCCTGGGGCATTCTACCTTTGAGGTACACTTCCAGACAGCCCTTTTTATTTTTTTATTTTGAATCAGGGTCTCACTAAGTTACTGAGGGACTTGCTAAATTGTTGAGGCTGGCCTGGAGCCTGTGATCCTCTTGTCTCAGCCTCCCTAGTACTGGAATTACAAGTGTGTGCTATTGTGCCCAGAACATAGAGTATTTTAATATTTTCCTATTAATGTAGATTACAATAATGGATTTCTGAATGCTAAGACAAGTTCATGTTTCTGTATTAAAACCAATATTTTTGTTTAATACTTTGTATCTGTGTTCTGGAGTGAGGTAATCCTGTGAATTGATTTTCTTATACTGTGTGTTCAGATATTGCCAGTGACCATTTGCTCTCTTTGCCATTTATAATTCTGTTTAGATGTGTATTAGTCTTTTCAGGCAATTCTCCGTGTCTTTCATCTCTTTCATGTTTTGGGGGAAAGGGGGGCATTTGTCTTTACCTGATGCATTCTGGTTAATTTCTTCAGATAAATCTTCCAGGTCATAAGTTTTTATCTTCAAATGGGTCTCATTTCTGTTAAAAATCCTCTTGTGAGTTATTTATTTTTAAATTTTAGAAGCTTTATTTCACACCTGCTTGGCCATCTTTCACAGGTCCCCTCCTTATATGTATGTTTAACCTTATCCAATATTTCTTTAATTATAGTAATCATTAGGTATTTCCTTTGTAGATTTGTTTCTACTTGCTTTTATTTACTTTTTTCTGCTAATTTGCACTCATGGACATATCTTTTTGCATTTTTAATTATTTATTTTTCTGTTGTTTGTATTCCTTGAAAGTTGTATTTGCTATAATGCTTGAAGATTTGGAGTATTGTTCCTATGTGTCCAGAGAATTGGCCTTTGCTTCCATCTGTTAGCTGTGGGAACTTATTGAACCTAAGACCACTAGATTATTGGTTTCAGGTTTTGTCAAACACTCAATACCTATGAATTTGAGCTACCAGTTCTCTAAAAAGCCAATTTGTGGTCACAACCTCCTGACCATATCTCTTCCCTCTTTCCAGATATCAGCTCTTTTAATAATTTCTTAACCTGGTATTTCAAACCCTTATCTGAAGGAGGGTCAATCTGGAAACCCTTTATGTCCTATTACTATCAACTCAAGTCCAAAGACAATATTTTTCTATAATTATTCTGTACCTGGCTACTTTTCTATTTTGATGCTTACCACATAGTCAGTAAATATAATTAGCAACTCTTGGGCTCAAATTTATTTATTTCTCTGAAGAAGCTGAGACAAAAACAGAGAATCATATGTTTCCCAAGTACTTAAGAAAAGATGGTATCTGCTGAGTATCATGATGCACGCCTGTAATCCCAGTACTTGGGAGGCTGAGACAGAAGGATCATTGGTTCAAGGTCAGCCTCAGAAACTTAGTGAGGCCCTCAGAACTTAGCAAGACCCTGTTTCAAAATAAAAAATAAAATGGGGCTGGGGGTATAGCTCAGAGGTAGAATGCCCTTGAGTTCAATCTCCAATACGAAAGAGATAGAGAGAGGGAGGGAAATAGAGAGGGAGAGGGGAGGGAAATTGTATCCTATTCACAGCCTGAATTACCTCACAGGATATTAATGAAAATCCCAGCATTGACTTTGTCCCTATATATCTCCTCCTGCTTCCTTATTCTTTTCCCCATGCAATATTAAGCAATATTCAGATTGTGCCCACCATGACTTAAGCCTTCTACTTGGGAGATTTCTCCTCTCCATGACGTATGTCCGGGTGTAACTAGATTTTTTTTTTTACTAGCAAGAGGGAAAATTATCAGCAGTTCTCAACTGGAGGTAATTTTGTCCCACCTCCCTCCAGGGCACATTTGGACTTATTGGGACACATAGTTGTTTATCTTTGAAACCCTGGGTATTGAGCCCAGGACCTTGCACATCCTAAGCAAATACTCTACCACTGAGCAATAGCCCCAGCCCTGAAGATATTTTTGATTGCCACACTAGGTGTAAGGGATTTATTGGGTAGATGCCTAGGATGCTGCTACATGCTGCCCTTGAAAGAATTATCTGGTCTCCAATGTCTATAGTGCAGAGGTTAAGATCTGCTGGCAAGTGATGGGCCCAGAAGGGTTTGCCCATGAGGGGATGCTTTCCTCAAATATGGTAGGGAGCAGAAAATATGGTCCACATTGTGAGCCAAATGCAATTCTGTCACATCATGGGGAGAAGGAGTAATTATTAGATCCCTCTCCAATCATGTGGGTTTCTTACAGTAATTATTAGGTCCCTCCCCAATCATATAAAAAGAACAAGATTACACCAAACTGGCACCATCTCTGGGATGCAGAAATCTTTTGCAGGAATATTTCAGCAGTGGGTATTTCACATATTGCAGTAAATATAAACCATCTTTTGGGATGTGTATACAGTGTGAATTAGTTAAGCACAAGAGAAAAAAAAGTCCCATTTTCAGTCTCATTCATTTCCTACAAGAGTGGGAAAATCACTAATTATATATTGAGTGTTAAGATAAATCAGGACAATTTGAATTTCCCCAAGTGGGAATTTGACCAAGGGTTGTCTTGGACAGTCATGTAGTAATTTAACTGAAATCTGATTATTAGAGCTACTGAATCAATATACATCACTGACAATTTCAGGAGACCACTTTTCTTCAGGAAACATAATTCACTAGCACTTGAGAAACAAAAAGATTCTGCTTAAAGGATAGTCACATTTCAATATCAATGTTTAACTTATGGCAGAAAATATATAAGATCTCAATGATTCTATAGCAAAAAAATATATATTTTGTGCCAGCAGACTTTCTGAAGTCATTAAAGAGAAGTGAAATAATATTTAGGAGGTAATCTGAATCAGGCAAGGCTCAGTAAAAGAAGCAGGAGCCCAGCACATGATGCAGAGTGTGGAATTCTTACAGGAATTAGACTTCATGTAATTGTGGGGGGTAGAGGAGTAGTCTGTGTGAGGCTGTTGTTTGTGAATCTCGTGTTAATCCAGGAGTAACTATAAGTCAACCAGACCAGCATCTGGAATTGAGGTGGGCACGAGTGTAAGCAGACACAACCTGGAACTTGGATCTCTCACTACCTCCAGCCTCAATGCTATAGGTAACTCTGAGGAGGAGCCAGCTTTGCCATGACCCTCTCATGAATTTGTCCCCAAGAACTCTAAGAAGGGAGACCAATGAGCTTCATGTCCAGGTCCTGCCACATGTTGACAGGCAGAGTCAGAAGATTAGCTACAACCTGCTTAGAGCTCTATAGCAGAGCATAAGCATAGCTGTGATCCACTCAGGTTTTCTAAATCTCTTGCGACTTTCTCTGGTGGCCAATCCTAACCTGGAACCACACAGGGCAGGAAATTCTGGGAAGCAGAGTACAAAGGTACTGCAAACATATCCTACTTTCCAATGAAAGAGCAAAGAAATGTAGATAAACATTTCCCACTATGAGACAAGCAGGCAACAGTGTTGGAGGCCTTGTGGATATCAGAGAATAGAATTCCAGAGGATGATAAATATAGATGAAATGACAAGAAGACCTCTTGGGGGAACCCTCTATCAAGAGGATGTGAACTGTGGAACAGACCATTGGACATCATGTTTAAATTGGCAGGTAAAATTATGACTAGAACAGGGCAACAGTAGGGGCTGGAAACTAATTTCTTTAAAGATTACAATGTTTGATTCTATCTTATAAATGGGAGACTGTCAAAACTTGTTTGGAAGGCTAAGTAAGCTAGAGATTGGAAGATAAGCAAATTGAAAGAAAAGGACACATAATACTTTCTATCAAATTTGAGGAGGTATTTGATAAAATGTGACATCCTTTCATAATTTAAAATAAACTATTAGCCAAGCATGGTGGCACACGCTTGTAATCCTAGTACTTGGGAGGCTGAGTCAGGAGGATCACAGGTTCGCAGCCAACCTCAGCAGTGTAGTGAGGCCCCTTCAAAAAAAAAAGGAATAAAATTGAGGGTGTAGCTCACAGGTAGAATGCCTCTGGGTTCCATCCCCAGTACCACAAATAAAAAGAATAAAAAGTACAATGAACGATTAATAAAAATTGATTAATTTACTTCCTTATCACGGTACAGTATAACCAAGGTCAGCATTATGATTTATGGGTAAATGTCAGAAGGATTTCCATTAAAAATAGGACAGGACTCTGATAGTTTATACTACCATGATTATTTAGCTTACAAAATTTTACCCAAAACAATTAGATAAAAAAATCAAAAGGAATAAAAATTGAAAAGGAGGAAGTCAGGTTACCATTGTTAATGCATACAGTGTTTTTTTTACTAGAAAACCCAATACACTGTTCATTTCAGAAAACCCAAGAACTGTTAACAAATATGTGATTTTAGTACATTTCCATGTGTAAAATCAATTTACAAAAAATAGCTTTCATAGAAATAAATAAAAATCAATTACAAAATATATTAGAAAAGATCCTAATTATAATATCTACAATGACAAAAAATGAAGTGCCTAGAAATAAACTTAATAAGGACTATGCAAAATCTATATAAAGAAACATTTTAACCAGGCATGGTGCACACACCTATAATCCAAGTACTTAGGAGTCTGAGACAGGAGGATGCAGGTTCAAAGTCAGCCTCAGCAATTTAGCAAGGCCCTCAGCAACTTAGTGAGACTCTGTTTAATAATTAAAAAAATAAAAAGGGCTATGGGTGAATCTCAGAGGTAGAGTGTCCCTGGGTTCAATCCCAAGTACCAAAAATAAAAAAAAGAATCTACTTCATTGTGTCTTCTAGTGCATTCACACCCATCATTTATATATTCTAAATACATTATTTTATTATAAATTACTTTCTTTTATTTCTCTGTTATATTACAGTTAGGGCAGTATATTAAATTTATGCTTTTATTTGGGTAAGGAAGTTATATTTTCTGTGAAGTTCATTTTGGTATAGTTAAGAGGGGATTAAAATTTGTTTATCAAATAAAGTAGAATTTGAATCAGATACCATTGAGAAAAACATAAAAGACACTGTCCAGAGGAACTCACCAGGCAATGATGATGGGAATTTGAGAGACTAAGGCTTAGAGGGAGTCTCACTTCTCACATTTTATCACTCAAAATATTATATATGTATATGTACACACACACACACACACACACACACACACACACACACACACACACATGTGCCTTGCCTATATTACCTGTTCACAAATGAAGAAAAGAATTTTAAAGAAAAGGATTAGCGACTACCAAAAGAAAGCTATGCATGGTGAATTTTGTTGCTTCTATAAATTAAGAATATGAAACTGTCCATTTTTCTTTTGTTCTCTTTATAAATGGTATAATACAGTGACTCAAGCAGATACACTGGACAGATGTGCTTGCAAAAGATGACTAAAGTCTAAAAAGTTAGCCAGGCATGGTGGCACATACCTGTAGTTCCAGTTACTGGGAAGGCTGAGGCAGGAGGATAGCTTGAGCCCAGGAGTTTGAGGCCAGCCTGGGCAACATCATAAGAATCATTTATCTCTCTTGCTCTCTCTTTCTCCTCTCCTCTCCCTCTCCGTCTCCCTCTCCCTCTCCCTCTCCCTCTCCCTCTCCCTCTCCCTCTCCCTCTCTCTCTCTCAAAAAAAAGTTATAGAAAGTTAATTCTTGACTTTTTCTTTCTTTTTTCCCTGTAATACTGGGTATTGAATCCAGAGATATTCTACCTCTGAACTACACTCCTAGCCCTTTTTATTTTTATTTTGAAACAGGGTTTTGCTACATTAGTGTTCTCTAGCCTCAAACCTTCAATTTGTCTGTCTCAGCCTCCCAAGTTCTGAGGTTACAGGCTGCACCACAGTGCCTGGCTCTTGAGTTCTTCTTTGGCTGAGAAAGATCTCTAACAGCACAACTCCTCCTTGTGAGCATTCATAGCTAACTCTGAGTCTCTACACAGACCTGAGCCTTGCCTGCAATGTGTGAAAACACTTCCTATATGCCCTTTTATAGGAAAAGTTTGCTTACTCTTGCTCTAGATATTGGAGAAATGTGGGGAAAACAAAGCACTCAGACAAAGCAAAACAAAACAGAAAGTCCTCATCCTCATGGAATACATATACCAATGGATTTTATAGGAAGGGAGCCAGCTATATTTGACAAAGAAAGAACTAAGCTAAAAACTTAAATATCCTTACAAAGTCTAGGAAACCTAAAACAAAACTTGTTTATTAGAAGTATTGTAGTATTTATCACTTTGCAGAGAAAAAGTATCTGATCGATTTCCTAATTCTTGTCAGTCCTAAGGCATCACCACCTCCCCATGATTAATCTCTGTGTGAAATAATAATTACCTCCTATCAAGGGCCTATATACATTGAGGTCATTTGCTTTATGATACTCTCATGTCAATTTCAGTAATATATTCTAAATTTCAAGTTTGTCACCTATTAACTTTAAAAATATGCTCCTATCTTGTGCCCCAGAGTTTCTTTTCTCAATTAAAAAAAAGTCAAAGCATTTATGTAAGTATAATGTTTATGGTAATAAAACTTGAATTTTTCTTCCATTTTGATCTCACAGATTAGACTTACTCTGTGAGCAAGGTTTCTCAATCTTGGCACTATTGGCATTTTGAACTTGATCATTATTTGTTATGGAGACCTGTTTTACTGCATTGTAGAATGTTTAGCACCATCCCTGATGCCTACTAACTGGAATCCAGTAGCATCCTCCAATTACAGCTAACAAAAATGTCTCCAAGCCGGGTGTAGTGGCGCATGCTTGTAATCCCAGCATTTGGGAGGCTGAGACCAGAGGATCCGGTTCACAGCCAGCCTCAGCTACCTAGTGAGGCACTCCGCAACTTAGTGAGACTCGGTTTCAAAATAAAGAATAAAAAATAGGGCTGGGGGTGTAGCTTGGAGGTAGAACGCCCCTGAGTTCAATCCCCAGTACCACAAAAAAAAAGTCTCCAGACATTGTCAAATCTCCTCTGGGTGGCAACATCACAAATTCAGTCTCTCTTATCTTTCCATTGCTTTTTATCTTCATGGTTTTCTTTCAGATTAAATGGTAGTCTTTGGCATTAGATCCTTCCAAGTAAGTAATTTGACTTTTTCAACCAGTAAGTATAGTTTGAGGGGCTGTCCAAGAAAAAAACCTTTCCACTAGTAGCTTAAAACCACAACACTTCACAGAAGTGACCAAAGACAAGGTTACATCTGCACCAGGCACTAACTGAACTGACAACTGTCAACTAAGTGAGTTATTTTATTACTGCCTATGTTGTCAACCTAAAGAAAATCCTTGCTCCTTATTTAAAGATACCAAATTAAAGTTATATTTTGCCAACTGTGGTAGAAAATCATTTTCAGAATGGTGGCATAAGGACCTCTAAAAAGTCACTCCTACATAAAAGAATTGAGCAACATTGTAAACCAAGTAGACCTAACCCATCAGTAAAACACCTCACCCCAAAACAGCAGAATACGTAGTCATGTCAAGTCCACATGGAACATTGACTAAGACAGACCATATGTTGGGCCGCAAAAATGCATCTTGCTAGACTCCCAGGCCAATGTACATGTTATTCAGTTTTAAAGAATAGCAATCATACAAAGTATATTCTCCAACCATGATGTAGGGAAATTAGAAATTAACAGCAGAAGGGAAGTTTAGAAATTCACAAATATGTGGAATTAAACTACACATTCCTAAACAGCCAATAGGCCAAAGAAAACAAATCACATTGGAAATTGGAAAGTATTTTGAGATGAATGAAAATGAAAATACAACACACCAAAACTTATGACATACAGCTAAAATAGTACTCAGAGGAAAATTTACAGTTGCAAATTATATTAGGAAAGAAGAAGAATCTAAAATTAGTAACTGAACTTTTGCCTTAAACTAGCAAAAGAAGAGCAAATTAACCTTTAGCTAAGCTAACCAACAGAAAAAAGAAAACTCCATAACTAAAATTGAGAATGAAAGAAGGGACATCATCACCAATGTTACAAAAAGAAAGAGAATTACAGACCCTCCACAACTTATGGTATGGTTATACCCTGATAAAATACCATAAGTCAAAAATGCATTTAGGTTGGGCATGGTGGTGCACACCTTTAATCACAGTATTTAAGAGACTGAGATAGGAGGATCACAGGTTGGAGGCCAGCCCGCCTCAGCAAGTTAGTGAGACCCTGTTTCAAAATAAAAATTATGCACCAAGTTCTGTGTGCATGTATGTCAATGTCAACATGGTATGCATTATGATGTGACACCATAATGCACCAATAAAAGCACATAAAAAAACAAACAAACAACAAAATAAAAAGTACTCAGGCATAGAATGCCACTGCATTCAATCCCCAGTACAAAAAAAAAAAAAAAAAAAAAGAAAAGCATTTAGTACGCCTAGCCTACCAAACATCCTTGAGTAGCAACATAGTACACTGCAGAGTATAGGTTGTTCATCCTCATGATCATGTAGCTAGCTGGGAGCTACAGTTCAGGGCTGTTGCCCAGCATTGGGAGTATATATTACCACACACAGCCAGCCCAGGAAAGATAAAAATTGTCAACATACAATTTTTACCACTGCATTTTGTTTTTTCACCATCAAGTAAAAAAAAAATCATAAATTGAACCAGGCGTGGTGACTCACACCTGTAATCCCAGTACTTGGTAGGCTGAGACAGGAGAATTGCAGATTCGTGATCAGCCTCAGCAGCCTCAGCAACTTAGTGAGGCCCTCTGCAACTTAGTGAGACCCTGTTTCCAAATAAAAAAGAATAAAATAGGGCTGGAGGTGTAGCTCAGAGGTAAAATGCCCCTGGGATCAATTCCCAGTATCACACTCACACACACACACACACACACACACACACACACACACACACCCATGCACACACATGCATGCACATCATAAATTGAATGAACCATCATAAGCCAGGGACTATATGCATGAGGGAATTCTATGAACAATTACCTGCCAACATACTAGATACACTAGATAAAATAGATAAATTCTAAAAAGGCTCAAAGTATCAAAATTGACTCTTGAAGCAATAGAAAATCTTAACAGATTTATAGTAAGTAAAATGACTTAAAAAGTAATCATAGAAATATCCTACAAAAGAAACTTCAACCTCAAATGTCTTCACTGGTGAATACTAACAAACATTTTTCTAGTAATTTTTTTTTTTTGCAGTACTGGGAATTGAATTCAGGGGCATTCTACCTCCAAGCTACATCCCCAGCCCTATTTTTTATTCTTTATTTTGAAAAAGGGTCTCACTAAGTTGCAGAGTGCCTCACTAGGTAGCTGAGGCTGGCCACGAACCCGGATCCTCCAGTCTCAGCCTCCCAAATACTGGGATTACAAGCGTGCGCCACCATGCCCGCTCACTAACAAACATTTAAAGAAAAATTAATACCAGGAGAGATGGTGGCACACAACTGTAATCCCAGCACTTGGGAGGCTGAGGCAAGAGGATCCCAGTTTGAGGTCAGTGTGCAGTAACTTAGCAAGTTTCAAAATAAAAAGAGTTGGGGGTGTAGCTTAGAGTTAGAATGTCTCTGGGTTCAATCCTTGGTACCAGAAAAAAAATGAAGGAAAGAAAGAAAAATTAACATCAATTCTTCGCAAATTCTTCCAAAAACTAGAAGAAACACTTTACAACTAATTCTATTAAGTCCTGATACTAAAACCAAAGACATCACAAAAATAGAAAAGAAAAACTGCAGAACAATATCCCAAATGTATACAGATGTAAAAATCCCAACAAAATATTAGCATACTATATCCAGCAACATATAAAATGAATTTTACACCATGATTAAGTATAATCTACCCAAGGACTATAAGTTTGGGTTAACATATGAAAATAAATTTAATGAATTCTATTAATAGAATGAAGAATAATACATGATCATCTTCATAAATGCAGATAAAGCATTTGACAAAATCGACCACTCTTTCATAATAAAAACATTAAACAAACTAGGAAGAGAGAAAAACTTCCTAAAACAAATGAAGGGCATTTACAAAAACCTGACACTTAAGTCATACCTAATGGTGAAAGACTGAACAGTTCCTCCTTAAGTTCAGGAATAACACCAGTATGTCTACTCTTGCCACTTCTAGCCAAACTCATACTGGAGGATCTAGACAGGGTAGTTAGTCAAGGAAAATAAATTAAAGGCACACACATTGGAAAGAAAGATGTAAAAATGTCTCAATTAGCAGATAACATGATCTTGTATAAAGAAAATCGTAATTAACCCACAGAAAAACAAACTATTAGAACAAATAAATGAGTTCAGTAAGGCTGCAGGATACAAGATCAATATACAATGATCAGTTAGGTGTATTTCTATACACTAATATGAATACTCCAAACATGAAACTAAGAAGGCAGTTTCATTTACAATAGCATAAAAAAGAATAAAATACTTGGGAATAAATTTAACAAAAAATACAAGACTTGTAGACTGAAAACTACAAAACGTTACTAAAAGAATTTAAAGAAGGCCTAAATAAATGGGAAGACAGATCATGCTCTTGGATTAGAAGGTTTAATGTTGTTAAGATGATGATACTCCTCAAATTGATATATAGATTCAATGTAATCTCTATCAAAATCTCAATTGTCTCCTTTGAAGAAATCGACAAAATGATTCTAAAATTCATTCAGAAGGACAAGGGACTCAGAATCTTGAAAAAGAACAAACAATTCTTTCTGTAACTTACCTTTTTACATAAATTACTCATTTTCCATTTCCCTTTTCCTTTTCTTATTGATTTACATCATTTTCTTACATATTATAGGTATTAACTTCTTGACGCCAGTTTTTATTGTTACGAAAATTTTCCATTAAGCCACTTACTTATGTATTGTGCTTCATTCCAAAACAGTTTTTTAATGTTCATGTAACAAATGATAACTGGCCTGTCAACTAGATAATAATTAATTTTGTAAACAATTGAAAAAACCCACTTACCCATAGAAAAGCAGATGGAAAAAGTATAATGTTGAGATTAACAAGGTGAAAAAGTCCAATCCCTGTTTCCTTAAACTAATTGTGAGCTACCTTTAGGCTTCCATGAAATCAAACACCTCATCTGCTCTAAGAATGAATTGAACAGTCCCATCAGTATATTGCTTTGAGATACAGTTTCACTTGTGTTTAAACAAAATAATTACTTTTTTCCAGTTGTTAATTAAACTTACTGACACATTTTACTAATTTATTCATTCATTGTTATTTCACATCTCTAAGCATTCTTTCTGTGTTCTCTTCTTGAGAGTGTACACAATTTAATATTTCTTTCAGCAAGAGTCTATGAGTCATACATTCAGCCTTTGTAAATTGGAAAATATTTTTATTTCCCTCACTCTTGAATAAGAATTGATATGCACATAACTTTCTATCTTGAACATATTACTCCATTGTCTCTTTGCAACTACTGTGAATGGAAAGTGTGTTTTCTTTCTAATATAAATATATATTTATATTTATATCTTTTTAGATATAAATCTGTCCTTTCCATTTGGTAGCTTTTCAGATATTTTCTTTTTATCCTTACTCTTCATTTCTGCTGCAATCTGTCTAAAAATGGGTATAATTTTATTTATCTTGCTCAGTCTCAAAAATTAGTCTGAAGACTAATTTTTATCAGTAGTTCCTTAAATTTTGCCACTTCAACTTCCCACTTTCTTTATTCCCAGAAATGAGCATGATGTCTGTGTAATGTTCAACCTATGTCCACTGAAACTCTTCCTTTCTACTTGGTAACAGTACCTGTGTGCTATATTCTGGATAAATCTAAGACTGTTGTCCAGTTCATAAATTTTCAATCCAAATGTGTTTAGCTTTCGATTCATTCTTATCTATTGAGTCTTGAGTTCCTGTAACTGCATATTTCAGTCTGTTTTGTTTTCATACCTATCCCCTCTTATCATTTTATAATTTATCATTCTCTTTATAAATATTTATTTTTTCAACCTATGACCTTAGGAATACTTATGATCAAGTCTTTTTTAAGCTCCTAAAATCATTTAAATTTCATCTTGAGTGAATCCATGTTTTTTTGGAAGTACTTTTATTGGTGCATTATAATTGTATATAATAGTGAGATCCGACGGGATAGAAACATACATGCACATGGCACTTGGTGTGTTTCCCTCTGGGTCCCACTCTGCTAACTCGCCCCATGTACATGTTAGTGAGACTGGTAGTGATACATGATCACACACAGCTGAGTTCATGCTTTGATGGGTGATTTTGTCAACTGCCTTTCTTAGCACACAATTTCTTCTCTTCCTTTGGAATTTTGTTTTGCAAGTCATTTTGAATCTTCCAGAGAAATTTCTCTCCTCCTGCTGCTTTCCAGCAGGGTTTTTGGATTGTTTGTTCCATTTTAGAATTGTAGTCTCATTATATTGTCCAGGCTGGCCTCCAACTCTTGGGCTCAAGGGATCCTCCTGCCTTGGCCTCCAAGGTAGCTGGGGCTACAGGTGTGCATCACCATGCCTGGTTGCCAACAAGTCTTAAATAGCTCTGCCTCTGGGTTGATGATATAGAACCAGGGATTATTTGGAGGCCTTGTGATGATACCAGGGATATGTCAAATCCAGTCACTAAGCCTGTGGACATGTTGGCTCCATTCTGGTATCAAAGCTGCCCATGACCTCTCTCCCATCTGGGGCCCACCTAGGAACTATAGCCTGCAAGCCACAGCTCCAGGCACAGTGAGCAGCAGATCTTCACAGCTACCTGACTCTCTTTACTACTTTTTCTCCTGCCTTTCCAGGCAAACAGAGAAGATAACATGTGTCATCTATTTCTAAAGAGTGGCTGAACTTTGTGTGACTCAACTCCTGGGTACTGTGGAGCAGGACAGCAGGGCTTCAATAAAGCCAGAGAAGCAAGCCGGGTATGGTGGTGCCTACCTGTAATCTCAGTACTTTGTAGGTTGAGACAGGAAGATTGCAAGTTCAAGGACAGTCTCAGCAACTTCGTGAGACCCTGTTTCAAAATAAAAAATGAAAAGGGCTGGGCAGGTAGGAGATAGAATGCCCCCGGGTTTAATCCCCAGTACCAAAAAATAAAATAAAAAATAAAAGGACAGAAAATCAGACAGTCCATAAAGCTGCAGAATTTTAAGAGTAAGGTTTTTAAAGCCCAAGAAGGAATTCTACTTGAAAATGAATCTAACTGGTTTTATGTTGGGTAATTTGGCCACTAATGACACAGAAAGATTTGAACTATAACTGCTTTTCTTGGGAGGATAGATCAAGGATTCAATAAATGTAACTACTTTCTTTATTTTGGTATTGAAGATTGAACACAGGGACATTCTACCTCTGAGCCACACCCCAGCCCTATTTTATGTTGAAACTGAGTCTCACTAAGTTACTGAGGGTCTCACTAAATTGCTGAAGCTGGCCTTAAAATTGCAATCTTCCTGTCTCAGCCTCCCAAGTACTGGGATTATGGGTGTGCACTACCACACTCGGCTTAAATGATCCTACTTTAAAGAATGTTAGAACATGAGAAAGCATCCCCGAGCAGGAGCAGAGGAAGGGGAAAGAGAGGGAGAGGCAAGGGGGAAGGAGGGAGGGAAGAAGAGAGAGAGGGAGACTGAGACTGACTTGCAGAGTTCCAAGAGAGATGCAAATAGAAAGATGAAGTAGGGAGATGGAGGTGAGAAGAGAGGAAGGGAGGAGAGACAGAAGCAGACAGGGACTGCAAGAGAGGCAAGAGATGGAGCAGGGTAAGAAAAAGCAAACTGTAGACAACAGATGAGACAGCCAAAGGCAGGGATGAAAGAAAAGCTCTTGGACAAAAATATCATAATTACGTCCAAGGGATTCAGTTTCCTGGCTTTTAAGAACATGCGGTCACAACCATATAAGTAGTTGTGCTGAGTCTGTTGAGGGGCTAACCCAGCAGGGAGGAAGTAGCAAAAACGACCCATTTTCCTATCAGTAGTCTGACCCCTCCCAAGCCTGGAACAGAGGGCTGATCTCTACTAGCTGGGCCCCAGCTAGGAACACCCCCACTGCCTCTGGTCACCTCTAACAGCCAGGCTGATTTGATAGTCTCTTCAATAACCCATTCATCCACACCCTTATATTAGTTTTCATCCTGAGTAGCACTAATTGCCCTTCGGCTGAGAGCATATGTAAGGCATTGATTGATGATGCTGCAGTATTTTCCAACTCAGCAGCAGCGCAGCCGTGTCTGGGCTGACGCACACTTCCCTCCCTGCGTAGCAGGTGACGTTATTCAGGACCAGGGACTGCAGGGGAAAGTGAGCCCTCATCAGCAAACTAGTAGTCAGGTTAATAGAATGAACCACAAGAGATTAACCCCATCCTAATGACGAATGCTTCCCTTTGAAACAGTGCGGTAAGCCATCAGCATGAGGCCAAATATTTGCTCTACCAAGAGAATGTCCATTTACCCAAAATATACCTTTGCTCCAGTTTCCCCAGAAGCCATGTCTGAGACAAAGATATGAATACAAGTAGTTTATTAGGGGAAGTGCAAGTAACAGTGGTAGGAAAGTGGGGGGGGGGTGGAAATGGAGAGAAAACAGCCAATAAAAGATGCATTATCAAGCCAGCTTCTGCTGTGGCTAGCTAGAGCTTAATCTCATGGGGGAACTCTGAAAAATGGTATAAAACCTATGCCTTGAAGTTTTTTTTAAACCCCAAACCTGAGGAATATATGGGGGCTCCTACAATACTTTCCCCAAAACCTTAGCACAGACATTGAGACTTATTTTATGGTTTGGATTTTTTTGTGTGTGTGTGTGTGGTACTGGAGATTGAACCTAGGGGCATTCTATCTCCAAGCTCCACCCCCAGTCCTATTTTTTATTCTTTATTTTGAAACAGGGTCTCACTAAGTTGCAGAGGGCCTCACTAAGTAGCTAAGGCTGGCCTCAAACCCGGATCCTCCGGTCTCAGCCTCCCAAGTACTGGGATTACAAGTGTGTGCCACCACCCCAGGCCTATGGTTTGGATTTAAAAAGTCCCCCAAGCTGGGTGTGGTGGCACACGCCTATAATCCATTGGGTTAACAGGGACCTTTTTTCAGACAGGACCTGTGGGAGGCTGAGATAGGAAGATGGCAGAGAGACAGCCTCAGAAACTTAGTGAGACTCTCAGCAACTCAGTGAGGCCCTGTTTCAAAATAAAAAATAAAATAGGGCTTGGGGTATAGCTCAGAGGTAGAATGCCCCAGTGCCACACACAAAAGTCCCCCAGAGAAGCTCATGTGTTAGACAATGCAGCCAGGTTTGGAGGCGGGACATGGCTGGAAGAGGTGGATCCCTGGAGGCATACTCATGGGACATCTGTCCCTGGTCACTTCCTCTTTCATTCTCTGCTCCTGTCGCTATAATCTGAACATGTCATTTCCTCCTCTCATGTCCTAAAGTGCTGCTGCCGAGCCATTCTGCCACCCTGGCCAGCTAACTGTGGACTGATCTCTGAAACCTTCCAAACCATGAGCCAAATAAACCTTTCTTCCCCTAAGTTGTGCTTGTCAGGTATTTTGGTCACAGTGACAAAAAAAAAAAAAAAGCTGACTACAGCAGCTTGCTTCATTTACTGAGCGCATCTGAGAACAGCTTTTCATTTCTAAAGTTTCCTAACATGAGTTCATTCTCAATTCATTTGGCAACCCATATTTGTGGTACTCCAGAATGAGCCCCAGCAACTCTACTTGACATGCAACTAACTGGGCAAAGGCATTTCACCTCTCCTGAATCAGGTTTTCATCTGTCAGATGGAGATAATAAGACTCAAGTGGCCTCCTTCACAGGAATGAAGTGAGGCTCAAAATCTAAATATAGTAATATGCCAGGAGTCAACAAACTTTTCCTGTAAAGGACCAGATAGAAAACATCTTAGGCTCTGTAGGCCATGTAGTCTCCGTCATGGTGACTTACCTCTGTTATTGTAGCTGGAACAATGTCTAGACAATAGGTAAATAAGTGAGTGTGGCTGTATTCCAAAAACACTTGATTTATAAAACAAGGTGGCAGGCTAGATTCAACCCACCAATCCATGAACTTTGGTATGCCCATTTCTTGTATAGACAAGAGACCTTTGTACATTTTAGTGCTATACACATCCCCAGTATCCAATGACTTATTGGGATGACAGGGAGAGTTAACCCAATGGCTTATTGAGTTTACATTTTCCTATTAGTTATTGAATTAGAAGTTATCATAGCTACTAATACCAGCCCCTCCCAACACTGCTATGGCCACAGGGACACCAGAACCATAGTGAATGTTTATTTAATTATTGTTAATTCTTGCCCCTGTAAATGGGTCCTGTCTGAAAAAGGTCCCTGTTAACCCAATGGCTTATTGGATTAATAATTAATAATGGCTTATTAATCCAATAAGCCTTGGGTTAACTATCCCTGTCATCATGAGGTGGGAATCCTTAGTCTCCTCCTTCCGATAGCTCATGTTCACTGAGCATCTCTTCTGTGAAAGGCATTATGCTGGCCCTGGGGATAGAATGCTAATTAGACACAGTCCACACCCAGGACCTGGAAAGGGAATCTTAAACCTGACTCCCCCACTAATCTGTACCATTAGAGTACTACTCCTTTTGGTTAACAAGTGACAACTGCAGCTATCTCAGTGCTTGGGAGAATTGGGGGCACAAGCAATATTACTAAAGAAGCTTAACATGCCTATAATCCCAATAGTTGGGAAGTTGAGACAGGAGAATCATAGATTTGAGGCCATCCTCAGCAACTTAGTGAGACCTTGTTTCAAAATAAAAAGGGCCGAGAGTGTAGCTCAGAGGTAGAACATCCCTGCTTCAATCCTCAGTACAAAGAAGAAGAAGGGGGAAGGAGAAGGAAGAGGAGAAGGAGGAGGAGGAAGAGGAAGAGGAAGGGGAAGGAAGAAGAAGCTGCTTAAGTGTCAGGGCCCCTGTTATAGTTTGGGTTTGAAATTTTCCCCAAATCTCATGTGTTTGGCTATACAGCTGTATTAGGAGGTAGGACATAGCTGGAGGTGGGCCCCTGGGGGTGTGGCCAGGGACAGTGTCTTTTCCCCTGGCAGTTGCTGCAGCTTTCTCTCTCTGGTTCCGGATGCCATGAGACTAGGATGGCTGTCCCTCTTCTGCCACACCCTGAGCTCTGCAGCTGCAACCCCACCTAACGTGGACTGAAATCTCCAGAACGAATAGAATCTTTCCTGTAAGTTTTGCAGTCAGGTGTTTGGGTCACAGTGGTGACAAAGCTTGTAGTAGGTGGTTTGTTAGAAGGCTCCAAAAGGGGGGACTTAATTCTGGATTAGATGCTGACAGGAAATGGGGATAATCCTATGATAGAGTATCTTAATAAATCTTATCTAAAGGAGAGAGGGAAGAGTAAAATGAGGCCAAAACTGTCATCCATGAACCAGCAGCATTCACTTATATTGGCCAAATAGCTGTTTGGTGATTTTTGTGGTTTGAACACCATTCATGCTGTTGTCTTTTTGGAAAATGATTACAGAGTGGTCTTATTTTGTCTTGCTATTCTGTGGTCACAGAGCGGGTTGGTCTGATGTTGGTGTTCTATGAGATCATTTATGTGCAACAAGAGAACACCATGGCCTAGCTATGAGTGCCGGGCTAGCTCCTAGCAACATCAAATATTCGCTGAAAGGACCAGGCCAATTTCTGGGCAGTAGGAGTGTGTTAACTTCCTCAGTTTTCTTGCCCTTCAGCTGTTTTTGTTATTTTGGTTTTGGTTTGGGTGCTAGGGATTGAATCCAGGGGTGTTCTATCTCCAATCTATACCCCAGCCCTTTTTATTTTGAAACAGCATCTCACTAAGCTGCTGAGGGTCTTGCAAAGTTTTTGAGGCTGTCCTCAAACCTGCAATCCTCCTGTCTTAGTCTCCCAAGTATTAGGATTACAAGTATGCACCACTAAGCCCAATTTAGCTGATGTTTTTGAGTCTTACCTCTTGGATGAGAAGTTTTTATGTCTACTTCTTCTACATTTAGATCTTACAGGGAAAGACAGGGCATCTCAAGGATGTTTACAGTGGTCCTTAGATCTTTCAAAAGGTTTTCCACATTGTAGTTGAAAATACAGATACCATATTTCCCCTGCCTTGATTTTCTCTTCTCTTATAACATAGAAATAATTCCATCTGTACTTATACTTAGAATAGACCAAAAGATGGTGCCCCAAGTCTCGTGCTCTACTTCAAGGAGACTAAGGAGAGAAAAGTAAATATCAATGTAAGATGAAACTACCATGAACAGTACTGGCCTGCAATTCCAGTACTTGAGAGGCTGAGATGAGAAGATCGGAGGTTTGAGGCCAACCTTTGCAACTTAATGAGACCCTGTCTCAAAATAAAAATTAAAAAAGGACTGGGGGGCATTTGGGAGGCTGAGACCGGAGGATCCGGGTTTGCGGCCAGCCTCAGCTACCTAGTGAGGCACTCCGCAACTTAGTGAGACTCAGTTTCAAAATAAAGAATAAAAAATAGGGCTGTGGGAGGTAGAATGCCCCAGAGTTCAATCCCCAGTACCGCAAAAAAAAAAAAAAAAAAAAAGGACTGGGGGGTGTAGCTCAGAGGTAGAACTCTCCTGAGTTCAATCCCCAGTACCAAATAAAAATAATTGTAAGCTGAAACCTGAAATACAACAATGCAAAGGTCGCATAAGAGCATACCCAATACTAGTCTAACATGCACATTGATCTTTGCCACAGCAGTGGTTGGAGCCAAGTTGTAAAGGAGAGTGCAGAAAATTGCTTAGTTCTCAGAATTTGCATCCTGGCTTTGGAAACCCTTTTTAACTGATGTGTCCCTTGGGTAGTAGAGGGGATCTTCCTTCTTCCTTTCATCTTGAGCTCCTCCTCCTCTCCAGCCATTTAATCATAACTGGCTATGCCTCTCTAACAGCAATACTGACTAGATGCTATAAGCCCAAAGCTTCCAAATGCCCTTCTGTGATAGAGAATAAAGCTTTTGACACAGACGCACATGGCTTTTTCTTCCTGGGCTCCTATTAATAAGAATTGCCATCTCGATACCATCACATCGAAACTGCAGCCACCTGCTAGTAGGATTTGGATTTGTCATTCAAATGGTACAATTTTACTTCCCCCATGGTTCATCAACTCTGCAGCATGTCTTCTCTACAAGGAAAATATTTATTAGAATTGCAAGTTTGTCCAGTTGTTCTGATTTTTCTTATCATATATTAATTTGCAAGTTCTGCAACTTCATATAAATGAAATAATGCCATATGTACTTTCTGCGTCTGATACCTTTCTCTTAGCATAAGATTTGTGAGACTCATCCATGCTATTTCTTGCATCTGTAGTTATTTTTTATTGCTTAGTATTATTCTATCATATGAATGTATCATAATTTGCTCATCTACTCTGTTGGATATCTGGGTTACTTCTAATTTGGAGCTGTTATAGATAAAGCTGTCATAAATGTTCTTATACTTGGCTTTTTTGAACATATCTTCGTTTTACTTAAGGAAATATCTAGAAGTCGAAATTTGGGGTCATAGCATAGGCAAATGTTTAACTTTATAAGAAACTAACAAATGAATTTCCAAACTGATTATATTATATTCTACATTCCCACTAGCAATAAGACTTCTGGTTGCTCCACATCTTCACCAATGTTTTATGCTGAAATTTATTTATTTATTTATTTATTTATTTATTTATTTATTATTTTTTTTTTTTTACTGGGAATTGAACTCAGGGACATCGTACCTCCAAGCTACAACCCCAACCCTTTTTCCATTTTTCACTTTGAAGCAGTCTTGCTAAGTTGCTGAGGGTCTTACCAAGTTGCTGAGGTTAGCCTTGAAACTGCAATATTCCTGTCTCCGACTCCCAAGTACTTGGATTACAGGCATGCACCACTACACTCACTGAAAGTCTTTTAAAGTATAGCCATTCTAGTGAGGTTTAAATTTTTTCTTCTGATTGTCCGTATCAATAATAGTGCTGGATTTAATTCTGATGTTTTTGTTGGCCAGTGAGCAAAATTATAATAGGAGTCACTTTTTCTTTAAAATAATACAAAAACCATTAACTGTAAAAGAAAAGATTAAAGCTTGGCAAGGTGGAGCATGTCTGTAACCCCAGTACTTGGGAGGTTTCAACAGGAGGATCGCAGGTTGGAGGCCAGCCTCAGAAATTTAGTGAGATCCTTAGCAACTTAGAAAGATTATTTCAAAATTTAAAAAATAAAACAAAAAAGGGCTGGGGGTGTAGTGCAGAGGTAGAATATCCCTGGGTTCAATCCCCAGTACCAAAAAATAAGAAAAAATTGATAAATTAGATTTGATTAAATGTAAGACTTCTGTTCATCAAAAGACACATGTAGGATAGTAAAAAGGCAAGCTGCAGATGGAGAGACATGTTTATAGACACAAAAAATGCCTTATATCCAGAATACATAAAGAACTCCAAGAAATAAATACCAAAAGACAAATGATTAAATTTAGAAATGGGCAAAAGAGTTGAATGGGCACTTTACAGAATAGGATACCCAAATGGCTCATTAGCACATGAAAAAGTGCACAACTTCTTCAATCAGGAAAGGACAAACTTATACCACAATGAGGTATTACTACACAGTGAGCAGAATGGCCAAAATTAAAATAGTGATAATAACAAGTGATGACAAGGATATGGAGCAATTGAAAAGTTCATATACATTATCAGTGGGAGTATAAATTGGTCAAACCATTCTGAAATATGGATAGTAACTACTTAAATTCTCATCTATTTAAGATAAACATTACCTAGTAATTCAACTGCTGGTTATAAAAACAAGAAAAATGACTGCATATATATTCCAAAAAAGACATGTACAAACTTGTTCTTACTACCCTTACTCATAATAGCCCAAACTGGAAACAATGCAAATGTCAACCAATAGAAGAAAGACATATAAATTGTGGTATAGTCATATAATGGAATACTACACAATAATAAAAAGAGAATGAACTATAATAACATGCAGTGACATGGATGGCTCTCACAGACTTAATGATGTGTGAAAGAAGCCAGATTCAAATAACACATACTGTATAATTTCCTTTATTTGTAATTCATGCACAGGCAAAGCTAATTAATATTGATCACTGTAAGAATGCCAATTATCTCTGGGGAGAGATATTGACCAGAAATGGGCATAAAACAGCCATCCAGAATACTGAAAACATTCTATATCTTGATCTGGCTCAAAAATATCAATTTATACACATATGATGAGTATACTGTATCGACTACTTTATTTTAATAAACCAGTAAATTTAACAGTATTTATTATATTTGCAAATTAAAAAGCTGATGATAAGGAATAAGTTCCTTAAAATTTATAACCCTCAGAATGCCTAAGTAGTGTAACTCCCCCTCAAAATAACAATTATTTATTCATTTCTTAGCTAATTGAGATGGAAAATATCCCGAATGGCTGCTGACTAGTTTGTAAACTACTGCCCAGAGAAATGGTTCTTGGGATCATTTCAAGATGGCTTATTAACTCTCATATGTCATGACCTCATTTGGAAGGATTAGAAGCTCTTCAATGCCATTCACATCCCAATATTGGATTATAGCCCCCAAATTAACTCATATTTTTCTGGTCACTTGGTTTCGCCAATATAAATTTAGAGCAAATTGCATTACAAACCACGCTTATGAACTGTATCCACAATATTGAGATGCCAAGCCTCAGAGAAAATGGCAACCTACTAGAGCATCCTGGCCAGAAAATATGGTTCATAACAGAATGACATGATGGTCATCCAGGCCTGGTGTGTGTGTGTGTGTGTGTGTGTGTGTGTGTGTGTGTGTGTGTGTGTGTGTTTGTCTGTTTCCATAGTTTGGCCTATGGCAGTATGCTTGCCTTTTACAATCAATGTTTTCCAATTTAAAAAATAATCTGTATCAAGGGCACAGTACTATGCGCCTGTAATCCCAGTACTTGAGAAGCTGAGACAGGAGGATAGCAGGTTTAAGGCCAGCCTCAGCAACTGAGTGAGACCCTGTTTCAAAATAAAAAATGTGTAGTTCACATTTTTTGGTGTAGCTCGGAGGTAGAGTGCACCTAAGTTCAATCCTCAGTACCAAATAATAATAATAATAATAATAATAATAATAATAATAATAATAATAATAATAATTTTGTTTCTGCTGTCATAAGTCCAAAATGGAGCAGAAACAATCATCAGAACTTTACTCAATTTGTGTAGACATCATTGCTCATACTTTCCCTTACAGTATATTAATACTAATGAGAAAGAAACACACACTGGTTAGGAGATGGAGCATCAGGGAAAAGAGGCAGGAACAAAATCATATTGGAGTAACAATAAGCCCTTTTGAGGGACAAAAATGCCAACAAGGGGATTATGATGTACAAATTACAATAACACTCATATTTAGAAACTCAACCATAGTATTCACATGAGACAGAACAAGTTTCATTTTTCCACAGAGGAAAGACTAAGGGCAAATAAATTGCACATGTATAATGAAGTTTCAAAATGGCTTTTTAAAAATGTAAATTTTCCTTTTCTTGTCACTATGGCAGGCAATTCCACTCATATTACAGTATTCATTCTCAAGTTTACCACGTAAATCCTTCCCCTGGAGTAAATGTTATAGTAAGCAAAGCAGTTTCCATATACATTCAATAAGCTCAGGTGTTTGTACAGAAGAATATACAATCTAGTGATGAAGTATTCATTAGCTAGGAACAAAGTTTCCTCCATTTGAGAAATATGTTCTACTTGGACTTTTTTCTGGTACTGGGGATTGAACCCAAAAGCATTCCACTTCTGAGCCACACCCTCAGTGGATTTTTATTTTTTATTTTGAAACAATGTCTCGCTAAGTTGCTGAGGGTCTTTCTGAATTGCTAAGGCTTGCCTTGAACCTGCAGTCCTCTCATCTCAGCCTCCCAAATACTGGGATTAAAGGTGTGCACCCCTGTGCCCAATTCTCCTTTGACTTCTGAGAGCTGATTTGTAGCACTTAGTTCCTTGGGATGCCTGACTAGAGAACACAGTACTTGTATGATCTGAGGTGCAAAAATTAAAAGGAAATTCATCTCCCACAGAAATTATATCCATGTCCCAACTCTGTCATGAGCATGTTAAGTGAGCTCTCTCATATTTGGTGTAATGCATAGAAGGCTGCAACTCCGCAAGAGAGAATGATGAAATTGGCCAGCTGTTGTGTTTTTGTATTTGGTTTTGTGGCACCAGGAATTGAACCCAGGAGCATTCTATCACTGAGCTGTACCTCCATCCCTACTTTATTTTTAGACAGAATCTTATTAAGTTGCTGAGGCTGGCCTCGAATTTACGATCCTTTTGTCTCAGCTTCCCAAGTACTAGGATTGCAGGCATGTTCCACTGCACCCTAGCTCAACTGTTGGATCTAAACAACTGGGTTGAAATTTATGTGCAAATGTCCAAAGGTAGGAGGAAAAACCCTGTAACACAGTACCCTCCAAGACATCAATCGAATCCACAAAACACAATGTTAATAGAGAGGAAGCTTCTTCTTAATCTGGCTACTACCATTTAATGTGAAATGAGTAAATCTGATTTTAGAATATGTTTTGCTTTCAGCAAGTTTTTTAACTAAAGTGTAAATACCTAAAAAAAGTACGTATTAATAAGGTGCCATGTGATGTAATATATGTATACATTGTATAATGTTTAAATTAGGTTAAACATATCTATCTCAAACATTTATCATTTCTTGATGGTGAAAACATTCAAAATCTTTTCTTCTAGATTTCTGAGCTATACAGTACATGATTGCTACCTATACACACCCTACTGCCCACTGGAACTTCTTGCTCCTATCTAATTTTAACTTAGCCCCCATTGATCAACCTTTCCCCATCTCTTCTTGAAAGCTACCCTCCCCATCCTCTGAAAAACACAATTCTACTCTCAACTTCTGTGAAATCAACATTTTATATTCCATGTATGAGTGAGATCCTATAGTACTTTCTTTCTGTGCCTGCCTTACTTCACTCAGTGATCTCCAGCTCCATCCATGGTGTTACAAATGATAGGATTTCATCCTTTTAAGGCCAAATATTGATTGTGTATATATACCACATTTTCATTGTCCATTCATCCATTGCTGTGCACTGTTCTGGTCAACATTCTCACTGCTGTAATCTAAACCAATTGACCACACAACTTAGAGGAAAGAAGATTTAGTTGCTCAGTTTTTGGAGACTTTAGAGGTTCAGTCCAAGTCAGACTGGGTCTGCAAGAGCTCAGAGCGTGGCAACAGGAAACAGAAAGAGGGAGAGAACAAGGACTCTGCTCTCACGTCACAGAGACCAGATGCAAAAGAGAGAACAAGGGGAGGAAAGATCTTATAGAATCCTCAAGGCCACAAACCCAGGGACCCCTCCTCAGCAACCAAGCTCTGCTTCCAACACGGATGCTTACTCTCTGTGAGGTCTCGGGGGATTTTCTAGATCTAAACCATTACAGGCACTTGGGGTGATCCCACATCTTGGCTATTGTCAATAGTTTTCAGCATATTTTAAAGTTGCTTTCATTCTTTGTCTTAGTTGTTTTGGTGACAGGTTCTCAAGTGATATTGGGAGGAGGGTTCATTGAGGACATTGTGGGACCCTGGAGTATGGTGACACATTACATAATGTCACAAAGTGAGGGACTTTAAAAATTTTTAAAAATAGTTATGCTACATATTGTCCAACTCACAAATGGAGGAATGTGTAGTAACTGTGCTGCCCAAAGGGGATATTTTAATGCATGGGAATGTAACATTAAAGTACAAAGCAGACACATACTTTTGTCTACAGTCTCAAGGTACATGTAACCATCACTTCTTTATTTTTTGTACTTTAACTTAATTTCGGATTCCAAAACCCCAATCTAACAAGTTAATAGATTACTAAGCCTCCATCCTTCCTTTAGCATTCTGCCTTCTCCTCAATGTCATATCAGGCAGGTTTCTTGTGACCTGAGGCAGGAGTCAAGGAAGGCTTAGAATCACCTGTCATGGTCCATGAAGGTTCCTGCTGCATCATCTCCTATGTCTGACAACCTCACCTCTGGGACAGGGACATACCTTGCTACTTTCATCTGCAAGCCAATCAGCTTTAGAGTCTTGCCAACAGAAAAACCAACAAGCCAATTGTACACCTGGGCTCTTCCAATATCCTATGTTTTTTTTTCTCTTGTTCCATTTTCTAAACCCAGGAAAATTAATTTCTAGTCTGAGAGACAAAGAACATCTCTTCTCTCTGCTTTTCTGATACTGTAAATATAACTGAAATCTCACACAATTCTTCTTCATCTCCTCTGATTACATACTAGAATATTCTCAAGATATCATGGACACCTTCCCAGTACGTGGGAGGCTGAGACAGGAGGATCACAGGTTTGAGGCTAGCCTGAGCAACTTAGCAAGACCCTGTTTCAAAATTTAAAGGAAAGGCTGGGGGTGTAGCTCAGAGGTAGAATGCCCCTAGGTTCAATTCTCCAGTACAAAAAAAAAGATATCATGCATACCTAAGTATTTAGGCCTTTAGAGGATTACAGTCAGAAAAGTGTGTAGACTCCTTCTATTTTTCAACCCTTTTTATATACATCACACAAAGAAATGATTATACAGCTGCCTATCTGGTTGAATGAGCAGGAAAAATAGAAATTAAAAAAGAAAAATTATGTAAGTTAATATGTAGACATATTATCTATTCAAAATTACATAGATGCATTTTTTTCTGATTCAATACAAGCATCAGCCAGGCTTGGCAGCATATATCTATAACCTCAGTACTTGGGAGGCTGAGACAGAAGGATCACAGGTTCAAAGCTAGGCTCAGAAACTTAGTGAGGCTCTGAGCAACTTAGCAAGACTCTGTTTGCAAATAAGATATAAAAAGGGCTAGGGTGCAGCTCAGAGGTAGAATGGCCCTGGCTTCAATCCCCAGTACCACAAAAATAAATAATATAGATCAAATGAAAATGACACGGGACCAAGTAAAGCTCAGGTGTGAAACTAAAACAAACAGAAATAAACAGTTTCTGTCTCTAAAGTGACTGCAGGTTTCTGTGATCTGGAAGCACAGATTCCAATTATCTACAGCTGCCCCTTAAACATTTCGTCAGTAAATGCACAGCAACAATCTTGTTCCTGGTGATGTTCGCAGTGAAAACAAATACTCTTGATTGATTTTTCCCTCCAATAGAGTGAGCTATCCATGTTCCTTGTCAGTATGGGTAGACGTGTGCGCGCGCGCACACACACACACACACACACACGCACACACACACACGCACGGGGAAAGTGCATGTCTTTCTCACTGGGGCAATACAGAGAGAATTATGAAAAGCTAAGCTTTGGGCAAAATTCAGTTGTCAAAGGCTTCTATAGCTAGTCTTACCATAGTATAAATTAAGAGAATGAAATTTCCTCAGGGGGGAAACATCGTATCATTGTCTATTCATCCATTCATTCACTTGCTTATTCAGCAAACACTTATTAAGCATCTACTATGTATTAGGTCATGTCTAAGACCCAGGAGGTCAAAAAATGGATAAGATAGTTGGGCATAGTAGTGCACACCTATCTCAGTACTTGGGAGGCTGAGACAGGAGGGTCACAGATTAAAGGCCAGCCTTAACAATTTAGCAAGGCCGTCAACAACTTAGTGAGACCCTGTTTCAAAATAAAAAGAGCTGGGGTGTAGCTCAGAAGTAGAACAGACCTGGGTTCAATCCCCAGTAGTTCCTTATCAGTGTGGGCACGCATGCATTCACTTACACACAAACACACACACACACACACACACACACACACACACAATGGATTAGTTCTCTGACACCAAGGAGCTTGTGATTTAGAGGGGAATGTGGTAAGAAACAGTGTCTTCCTGTTACAAACCTGTAAAACATGACCAAAATAAGCAGTGGGTTTTTGAATTGCCTTAGCTTTCCTGAAATTTAATCAATCTCACTGGAATTTCACAGAACATTAATTCGTGGATTTCTAGATGAAATCCTGGATCTTATTGTGTAGGGCAAGCCTACACAAAGCCAATCTGAAGGGCCATGGTGCCACTCACTCAATCCTATCAGCCCTCTTGCTCCATTGCTAGATATGCCACCCTCTAGGCTCACAGCCTGAGACCTCGGATAAGAGGGGCCTTTCTTAGTCTCCAAGTGATTGTACCACCTACCTATATGTTGATTCTATTTTTGTCAAGAACAAATTAACTGACCCTTTTTTATTTTTATTTATTTATTTTTTTTGCAGTACTGGGGATTAAACCCAGGGGCATTCTACTTCCGAGCTATACATACCCCAGTCCTATTTTTTTATTCTTTATTTGAAACAGGGTCTCACTAAGTTGCAGAGGGCCTCACTAAGTAGCTGAGGCTGGCCGTGAACCCAGATCCTCCAGTCTCAGCCTCCCAAGTACTGGGATTACAAGCATGCGCCACCACGCCCGGCTTCAAGATCAGTACTTTGCCATGTCTGCTGTGCTCCTAGCATCTTCTACAATAAAAGGAAATGAGGGAAAAGCCTATGCGAGATCCATCATGCGGGGTAGGTTTCCAATGTGAAGGACTGGTCCAAACATCTATTTACTTTGTGCTGGATATTTCTTTTTGTTTGTTTGTTTGTTTGCACTACTGAGGATTGAACTCAGGGGCATTCTACCTCTGAGCTACACCCCCAGCCCTATTTTTTATTGTTCATTTGGAAACAGGGTCTCACTAAGCTGCGGAATACCTCACTAGGTAGCTGAGGCTGGCCGCGAACCCGGATCCTCTGGTTTCAGCCTCCCAAATGCTGGGATTATAAGCATGGGCCACCACGCCCGGCTCTGTGCTGGATACTTCTAATATCGTAGCTTTGAACATCCCTCCGTAGGTCTTTTAGTGGGCATATGTACACATTTCTGTTGGAGATATATCAAGAATTGAAATTTTTAAGGGTAGGCAAATAGCAAGCTTCACTTGGTATTTTCTGCTTGTTGTTGATGTTTTAATTTAGCCAATGTGAGCTATATATATACACATATACATATATATCTATATATACATATGTATACTCACAATGTGATCACATTGGCTAAATGTATTGACTATATATAGTAAATGTATTACATACTACACATATATAGTAAATGTATTGTGTGTGTGTGTGTGTATAGTATAGTATATATTGGCTATCTATATAGTATTCTGGTTATTTTAGTATGAAATTAATGACTTCTATCAAATCTTTGAGTGAAATCGAACCTTCCAGTTACATGCCACATTTATACATTTCATTTTTTTATTTCCTGACATAACATCCACATGTCTTCTTCCTGTTTGAGAAGAAAGCACGTTTAGTGGCAAGTATAGATTTTGAAGCCCAGCAGAGTTTTCAAACACCAACTCAGCTCTGTCACTCATAATGCAACACCAAGGGCAACCTGCTTCTTCTGAGCCTCAGATACTGTCATGTAAAAATGAAATGAAAACACATTATTTGCAAGATAGTTATAGGAGTTCAAGTAAGTGAGGTAGATCAAGTACTTGGTCTGTAATAGTTGCACAATCAATGCCATTCTTTTCCATTTGGAGAGGAGAGAATATTCAGTACCAACCTCACTGGACCTCAGATAAATGCCCAATTATCTCTGGAGCCACCAGAATCTAAGGGGATAGTACAATTTCTTGCTTCTGCCATACTTTCTGCAGGAGTGAGCTCCTGGCTTCTGCCTCTCCAATCACCTCAATATTTGAGTCTCACAAACCCAATGGTAATGCTTAGTGCATCTGTACATAGCCCGAAGTGGAACCCAAACTGGAGATGTGCCAGCAGCCTTGGCCCCAGAGTCTCTGATTACCTTACAACCTCTGACTGGCTTCTTATTCTCTAAGACTTTGCCTTCCACACTTTATCTGATTAACTTCTGCTTGAAAACAACCAAACTAATTAAAAGGTTAACTCCATAACTATATTTGGCTTCCTATAGAGTCTTCACAGGTATGATTAAAAATCATCATAGGTAATTATTCTCTGCTCTAAACAGCAAATCAAGATCAATCAAGCTCAGACCTCTGATAATTTTCTCAGCAGAAATTCAGGCACCAGGTTTAAAACATGATCAATTTTGAGTTATAAATGTCAAAGCAACTTAAAAATCTACTCAAGCCAGGCGTGGTGGCGCACACTCTCAGCATTCGGGAGGCTGAGACCGGAGCATCTGGGTTCGTGGCCAGCCTCAGCTACCTAGTGAGGCACTCCGCAACTTAGTGAGACTCAGTTTCAAAATAAAGAATAAAAAATAGGGCTGGGGGAATAGCTCGGAGGTAGAATGCCCCTGAGTTCAATCCCCAGTACCGCAAAAAAAAAAAAAAAAAAAAAAAATCTACTCAAGGAATGGCTTCCTCTTCTGGTAGATGTTGTATTACTAAGAACTCATGGCAGGTAAACTTTGTAATTGTTATCCTTCCTTCCCCTCTTTCTTCTTTAACTCTTCTATTCACTGAGTACATTCTATATAATGGGCGTAGTGTGAGATGTTTGATAGAAGATCTGAATTTTTCAGGCTTTGCTATAAATTAACATAAAATCTAAGATATTATCAATTATAAGATGTACCATTATTTCTGTAACACTAAAAAGGCCACTTCAAATTAAATTGTGATGTTTCCTAATTACTTGGAAATTTTATTGTATACTTTTAAAAGAACCTTTTAGATTGATTTAAATATGGATTTTAATCATGTTTCTCTATTATACATACATCAAAAAAATATGAAGGGAATAATTGATCCAGTCCCTAGGGATTTTTCAAATTTATTGTCCAACTCTTTTGTATCATTCTTCAACACAGAATTTCCATGCCTGTGTTTTGTTTTGCATCTGTGTTGTACCACAGGATACATATGATCTCTTCTTCTGTGCTACTTAGAACTCTAATGAGATAGCAGGTTTTTTTTCTTTTCTGTAGTACTGGAACCCAGGAGCATTCTACCTCTTAGTTGCACCCTCAGCTTTATTTTATTTTGAAACAGGATCTTACTAAGTTGCTAAGGCTGGCTTCAAACCTGCAATCTTCCTGCCTTAGCCTCCTAAGTACTGGAATTACAGGTGTGCACCATAATGCCCAGTTGACACAACATTTTTTAATGTGATGCTCCTCTATCATTCCTGAGATTTTCTTCCAAGCATCTAACATTCATTCTGCAAGTGCTGGTGTTGGCACATTCTTGCCTGGAGAGGTATAGGCAAAGCTTTTGCATAAACATGAATGACAAAATGTAGCAGAGTTTCATCTATCTGTGGAAATCTTTTCCTAGAGCCCATAAAGCACATGATCATTGCTTTGAAAGAAAATGTGAAACTGCCATCATCCCTTCAATGACAGATACCTGTTTCATTAATATCAAATTTTCACCCTGCTGTTCTGTTCCTCTGCTTCTTTGCACTCACAATATCTTAATGTTTTATACCCAACTGTGAAACACTCCATGGAAAATACTTTAAATTCCAGTTAAATGTAACATGTGTAGTAATAACAGTGTATGAAAGTCGATTGAAATGACAATATGAAGCCAGGAGCAGTGGCCTACGCCTGCTATCCCAGTGCTTGGGAGGCTGAGATAGGAAGATCACATGTTTGAAGACAGCCTCAGCAACTTAACAAGACCCTATTTCAAAATAAAAAAGGCTGAGGGTGTTAGCTTGGAAGCTGAATGCCATGGGTCCAATCTACAGCAAAAGAGAGAGAGAGACAGAGAGAACAATATAAACACTATGAGCAAGCTGGTACCCATTCATGCAATAACTACATGGCAGTGTTCAGCTGACTGCCAATTATTGTAAGACACCACCAACCAACCATTAGAAACCTCTTGATTTAAAAATAAGGAAGGGTAGTACATCTTGAAATTGGTGGAGCCGGGCGTGGTGGCACATGCTTGTAATCCCAGCATTCGGGAGGTTGAGACCGGAGGATCCGGGTTCGCGGCCAGCCTCAGCTACCTAGTGAGGCACTCCGCAACTTAGTGAGACTCGGTTTCAAAATAAAGAATAAAAAATAGGGTTGGGGGTGTAGCTCGGAGGTAGAATGCCCCTGAGTTCAATCCCCAGTACCCCCCCAAATAAAATCAAGAATGTATTTAGATTAGTTCACTTAGGTCTTGGTTTCACTGCTGCCCCCTACCCCCGCAACCCCCCCCGCCCCCGCAATCTGAGATCAATAGCAGTTGCAAAATGAGACTGAGTGGGAAATCCAGGGACTCTAACACACTTCACAGAATTTAGATAAAACTATTCCATGTGGTCGTGTTTCCTTCTGATGATGTTAAGAGCTGCTATCTCTGCAAAGCAGCAAGGTTTTAAATCCAGCTCAGTCTCAAGCATGGTTTAGGGAACTTGATTTGAAGAAAAGTGTCTCATTTCAGAACTCTTTCTCCTGGTTTTCTTCCTTTATTACAAAAGCACATCAAGGAAGCTCTTCTCTTGGGGAAAAACCTTAATATTCTCTAATTGCACTTGAAATGTCTCAAAATGATTCTCTTCCTAGGAGAGCATTTTAATAGGGAACTCTGAAAGACAGATCTTCCAAAAAGAATATGTATGGAGTGGTACTTTGGCTGGGATAAATTTCCTGATGCACCTCCTTCTGCCTACTCGTGGGAGTGGCTCATCTTTAGAACAGACACATGGGTGGAAGCTACAGATGCCCACAGTGAGTTGTCTTGCCAGGATTTGTTCCTGAGACTGGAGATGTGCTGAAGTACCTTTTATTTTTACGATTCAAATGAGCAAGGAATGCTTATTAGAAGGCCAAGAACATTGCTGCCATGTCAGATGTCCAAGTTTCCCTGGCATTAGTTTCTTATATTTAAAATAATATAGTTGGGGGAATATACAGAGGGAACGACACCAAGTACTGTGTTTTTTTTATCACTTTGAATCTCACTATTATGTATAATTACATTGCACCAATAAAAATACAAATAAAAGAAAAGAATATAGTTAGAATGATTTCTAACACCCCTTCTTGTTCTTCCATGATACAGTGAAAAGAGTATTGGGAACCTGGCATGGTGGCACATACCTATAATCCCAGTACAGGGGAGGCTGGGACAGGAGGATCCCAGGTTCCAGGCCAGCCTCAGCAACTTAATGAGGACCCTATTTCAAATTAAAAATAGAGCCGGGCATGGTGGCACACACTTGTAATCCCAGCATTTGGGAAGCTGAGACTAGAGGATCCGGGTTTGTGGCCAGCCTCAGCTGCTTAGTGAGGCCCTCTGCAACTTAGCGAGACCCTGTTTCAAAATAAAAAATAAAAAAATAGGTCTGGGGCTGTAGCTCGGAGGTAGAATGCCCCCAGGTTCCATCCCCAGTACCACAAAATAAAATAAAATAAACAAAAAATAAAAGTGACTGAGAATGTGGCTCAGAGGTAGAACACCCTTGGATTCAATCAGTATGAGAGAATAAAGGAAGTAAAGGAGGGAGGGAGGGAAAGGATGGAGGGAAGGAGAAAGAAAGGGAGAGAAAACAGAACTAGGGGAGAAGTGAGAATGACTGAGTCCTGGTCCCCAATCTGCCACCATCTATTTATATAACCTCGTAAAAGTCACTTAATCTCTAAATTGGAAAAAAAAAAGTCCTATAAAATTCTACCTAGGTCTACATTCTGTTCGTGGATTGCATTTGTAAGCAAACGTATTATTTCTACTCTGGAAAACCTTGTTCAGAGATGTGTATCAAAAGTTATTTCAGCTCAGAAAAAGACCTGAAAAGATAGGAAACAAATAAATGGCAGCCAATTTTATATTCTTTCGATGAGCATTAAAGAAAGGGGAAACTTTAAAAGTATACAATAGAGAAAGGTGGTGGTCTTAAAATAATACCAACATAATGCACAATTTTATTTTGAACGAATTTAATGAATATCCTTGGAGAGAAAATAAATGACAATGCCACCAACAGAGGAAGTTTAGAGTGTGTTTAATCAGAAAATCTTGGTATGAAAGGCAAAATAAAAACTCCTGGATGACAGAGGGTTGATGACTTGGAACAAGCAGTGGCAAGGACAGCATGAAGTCCAGAGTGACAACAGATACAGAGTAGCTCATTTGGAATGTGGGGTTTCAGGGCAGACAGAGAGGTGATAACAAGCTCCAGGAACACCACTCCAGTCATAAATTAGGGGACAGCTGGACTACATACACACAAAAAGTAGTGCCACTCTCTTGAGTATATTGATAGCAATAGCCAGCCATGGTTACCAAACCAACAACCATATCTGAATGACCATGTCCAAATTTCTGCCAGGTATCCTTGAAAGGGATCAGCAGATTTTTAAAGGAAATTATTTCAGTCCACCGAAGAACGAATGAATGCCAGCTGATGGTTCTTTGTTGTATAATGAGAGTAACATCAGCCTCATAATTAGTTCAAGAGAGGACAGAGTTCTCCACTGTTAGTCAGTTATATATGAGGGTGTGATGTTATGCTGTGACCTCAGGCAGGAGAAAAAGATTGGAACATAAAATTAACTTATGATACTTGCAGCCCTACAAGTAGAGGCCATGTTTTGATGATCCATTTTCTCTCTTCACCCATAAATTCACCCTTTGAGGAATAGCCAGCTCACATACAAGGCAATCGTCTTCTGATTAGTTTTCACCTTGTTTCCCCAAAGCCACATCAAAAAGGGACCAATTTAAATGACGAAGCCAGTCCTAATGACCAAGCTCTATCTTATAAGATTCCACTCTGAATGAGTTATGCAGATTCAAAAAGCCAAAAAAGCAATTTCTCGGTTTGGGTTTTTCATTAAAGTGAGGGTTTTTTTTTCTCCTTTTAAATAGCGGATTTGAAATCCACTAAGATTCTTCACGATGGTATTTCCATTCTGTTGTGTACCCGAAATGGTGACTCAGTCTGTAGCCGTTAGACAATGTGTGGGCTAGACCTTCCGACAAATCAGAAAATGGCCCCAACATTTGAATAGCAATTCAATTAAAAAAGATACATTGAACTTCTCGTCTAATCTAGGAACCGGTACAAGGGATAGAGAGGAAAACAGGATGTATTAGTCATTTTTCACGTGTATGATAAATAGCTTCCAAAAATCTCAATAACTTGCCACAATGCACATTTATTTCATACTCAATGGGTTCATCGGCTGGTTGCCATTTCAGTGATCTCAGCTGAGCTACATAAGGAGCATATCTGATCCTCATCATAGGACTCAGTCTGAAGAGCGATGGCTATCTGAATCATACTCTTTATACTTTTGAGCTCAAAAGAGCTGGGAGAAATTTGCAATGCTTGCCCCTTATCAATTTATTTTCTCTCAGCTCCAAATTCACCCTTCAGTGCCTGCTCTGCAGTAATAGACTGCACTCTTCAATCATTTATCCTTTATTTTTTTTAAATTTTATTGGTGCATTGTAATGGCACATCATCGTGAGGCTCAGTGACAGAAATATACATGCACACAGAGTGTTTCCATCCGCATCCCACCCTGCTCCCTACTCCTCCTCATACAAAATATGAACATAGATGTTGCTAACTTCATATGTGAACCTAGGATTATTTGAACTGTTTCATCGTCAGATCTCCCCGTGTCACCTCTTCACCTCCCTCCCCACATCCTCTTCCACTGTTCTACTAGTATCTCCCCTTGTTTATCTGAAGTCCTCTTTGATTCCCAATTCCTCTCTAGCTTTTGCTTTCTGGGACTGGCTAGCTTTCACTTTCTGGTACTAGCATAATATTCTCAAGTTCCATCCATTCTCCTACAGTTGACATAATTTTGTTGTTCTTTATGGCAAGACCAGGAATGGAACCACCATATGACCCAGCTATCCCACTCTTGGAGATCTTTCCAAAGGAACTGAAGGCAGAATACTTACAGGGATTCATGCCTATCCATTTATAGCAGCACAGTTCACAATAGTCAAACTATGGAACCAATCTAGGTGTCCATCAACAGATGAATGGGTTACAAAACGCAATGGAATTTTACTCATCTGTCCTTTATAATTAACATGTCCTTTAGGGTACACTTTACCAATAGAGGGACACTGCAGGAGGAAGGGGACCTTTTTCACTGCTCCACTGTAGTATTTTGCCTTTTCTTGCTTCTGCTGCATGGTGCATGTGTGTAGGGACATCTAGAGGTGCTGGGGCCCTGCCGTGTGCTAAGAATGTGCTGTCACTAGGTGATCCCACAGCCTGGCCTAGGCCCAGTGACCTTCATGACATGGCTCTCATTATATGGACTCTGGGTGAATTCCAGGGCTCATACTGGCAGTGGTGCCCCAGCTCTCTCTGCAGGCCCACCCCATAGACTCGATTCCCACTTGCCCTAATCTTCATTCCCTACAGCCTTCCCAACACAGACACCATGGGCTGTGTGCCACCTTGCCAATGAGTATGCTCCAGATACATACCCTGACTCCCTCTGTGCCCCTGTCCATCAGCTTCAGGGAGCCTGTGACCATGGCCAAAGTCTTGCCAGGACAACCCAACAAGCTTCTCCAGCATCCAGTGGGCTGTAGCCATATGGTCTCCAATGAGGTCTAATGCCATCTTTGAGAGCATACCTCCTTCCTTCCAAGTTAGTCCTCCCTTAATTATTCTTGGTTTCTGTATCTCAGCCTTATGTTGTCTCTTAAGAGTTCCTTTTCTACCTTTATAGTAAACTTCTGCATAACAAATCTTGTGTGTGTGTGTGTGTGTGTGTGTGTGTGTGTTTACAGGGGATTATATGCAGTGGCATTCTGCGTCTGAGCTACACCCCCAGCCCTTTTTACTTTGAAACAGAATCTCATTCACTTGCTGAGAGCTTGTTGGTGTTGCTGAGGCTGACCTCGAACCTGTGCTCTTCCTGTGTCAGACTCCCAAGTACTGGGATTATGGAGTGCATCACCATGTCCATGCCCAGCTTGTATAACAAATCTTAATCTTGTTTACTATGCCTTTCCTGGCCACCTCTCCAATACTGGCCTCCCTAACACCCTTCTATCCTTATTTCAATAGAAGATGATATTTAAGCTAGAACTCAAAGTCGCCTCAATTTCTTTGGGCATCTCCCATGTATACATGAGGTACACATGCTACTAAGCTTCTGTTTGATTTTCTCATGTTAATCTATATTTTGTTACAGAGTTTTCAACTGAGAGCTCAGAAGGGTAGAGGACAAACTTTTTTGTTTTGAAACAGGATCTAGCTACGTTGCTGAGGCTGGCCTCAAACCTGTGATCTTCCTGTCTTGGCCTCCCAAGTACTGGGATTACAGGCCACCACACTAGGCACCCCTCCATTCAATTTTTAATGAACTCAGTGAAGTTAAACTGTAGTGTAAATGCACAGAAATGTTTTTCATTTTCATGAAACAAATCCAAGCTTAGATTTTTTTTCCTGCTCAATGTAGAGCAAGAGTTGAAAACTAATGTGGGAAAAAAGGCTGTATATGTTAGCCCCACGTGGGAATCGAGAAGAAAAATGTTCTATCCATTTAAATGGTTTCTAAACATAAATCAAATGTGATATTGGCCCCCAAGATATTATGAGCAGCATCATATCATCCTTGTTTCTAACCAAGAAATGTTATTATTTTAAAATCCTGCCAAAACTCTCCAGGGAACAATATTTCCTTCATGTTTGTGCTTTTGTTTCTCACTCTCTGGAAGGAAGTTACAATAACGTCTTACAGTCTTGTTGCTACAAACACATACATACACTCCTTATTCTTTAAAAAATGAACCCCGAGGCCTACTTCTCCACTCCATTTCTGTCCTTTTCTTACAGCTCCTACTTTGCTCCCAAACCTGGCTGTGAACCATAATTACTGAGGTGGGTCTATTAAAATCGTTTTTCTTTTTCAGGGCTTCTCTTGAAATTCAGAATCTCTGGGGTTGGGGCTGCATTTTGAAGTTCTCATGTAATTTTAATGTGGCTGGCCTAGCATCCATCAGCTGGGAACCGTTCATTAATAAGCAGCAGATGATTAATACTTCCTTGTTGTCTGACTGATTTATGTGTATTGGCCTCTGTTCTCCATCAGTGCTGCTCAACCTTTAAAGCACGTATGCATCGACTAAACGTCTTGTTAAAATGCAGATTTGGGGTGAGCAGATCGGAAGTGCGGCCTCAAACTCTTCATTTCTAAGAAACTCCCAAGCCATGCTGATTCTGCCAGGCATGGCACCCCACTTTGAGTAACCAACTTGTAAGTGTTGAACACCTTGGAATCAGGGTCTCTGCTTTCCAATTTCTTTCCAATTTCAAATGATATGATCAATGAATATTAGTCAATTTGAGAACATCATTTAAAAATTGTATGCATTTCCTCCAATGCCGTGTTCCATTCTGTCCTGTGATATCACTTTATGAAGTGGTCCATCCACTTCCTTTCCCTAAGATTTCCTCCACTTTTTTTCAGGATCCCAATCATGAAGACTTTCTTACTGCTTGAGGAGATTGAACATCTATTCCTGCTAAGAGAATTTTTTTTTTAGTACTGAGAATTCTACCTCAGAGCTACAACTGTAGCCCTTTTTATTTTGAAACAGAGTCATGCTAAGTTGCTGAGGCTGGCCTCAAACCTGTGTTCCTCCTGTTTTGGCCTCCAAGTACTGAGATTACAGGCATGTGCCACTGCACTTGGCTCCTACTAAAAGAATTTGAGGTGGAAGGAAGATACAGAGATCTGCATACTTGAAGATAATTTTTAAGTCATCTAATAATCTCCCTCGACATAATCTGCAAAGCAGTTGATGTTAAAAAAGCAGATGGCGTGCCTGTTAAAAAGTCAGATATCTCTAAGGGAAAGAGAGGGAAAAGACTGAGGTTCATTATTGGAAATACTAACATTGACTATGTGTACATATGTGAAAATCCCAGTATCAGTCTCAGTCCTCTATATGGGAAGGGGGAAGACAGGGAGGCGGGGGTGGGGGATGAGGCACCAAGTATTGTGTGCGTGTATGTCAATGTTGACATGATTTACATTATGATGTGAGATGATAATGCACCAATAAAAGCATTTTTTTTAAAAAAAGTCAGATGTCTGTACCCCATCCAAACTTCATAAATGAGAATACTTGGGGGAGAGGTTTAGGAATGCATGTCAAGCAAGCTCTGCATGCTCATGCACTTAAAGACTGAGTAACATTGATGTACCTGGTCTCTTTCTTCTGACACTTGAGGAAACTAAAGTCCAGAGAAGGAGGAAAAGAGGGAAGGGGGATGGGAGAATGAGGAAAATGAAGGAGAGAAGATGAGGAGAGATGGCCATGGTGGGGCACACCTATAATCCCAGTACTTTGGATAATGAGACAGGAGGATCACAGGTTCAATGCCAGCCTCAGAAACTTAGTGAGACCCTATTTCAAAATAAAAATAAAGTAGCCTGTGGGTGGAGCTCAGAGATAAAATGTCCCTGGGTTCAATTTGAAGGAGGAGGAGGAGAAGAAGAAGAAAAATAGTTGATATTTTTAGTACATACACTTGAAGCTCAGAATGTGATACTCCAAAGTATGACATCTTGACATGCTCAGTACTTTGAACCAAAGGACATTGGGAGGGCCTCAGAAACAAGGTCCCTCTGACCTTCTGCCCTCTTCCTCTCTGTTCTCCCCAAGGTATGTCATAGAATTTCTCTCCCCTAATACAGATCATAGAACCTAGAACTCTTGTCCCTTGGAGCCAGCCATAAAACCTGTAAGGATCACTCTGACAGATCTCCCCTGAAAGTAGGTCATAAGACCCTCATTCCAGAATGGCTCTGCCCTATACTCATGAGGAAGCAGTACTAAACCAACAGGTGAAGAAGAATCTGAACAAACAGGGCTTGCTAAGATTTCCCTCTCCCCTGTCCAGTTTATTAGCATCAGATCATACCACTTTTGTTCAATCCTGTTTCTCCAAAACTATGCACTCCTCTCATCAGTGTAAAAATTCATAAATTCCTCTAGATCTTCTAGTCTTCATTTCTGAAGGCTCCTATGTCATGTTAAACTTTGTTAAATAAATTTGTTGTGCCTTTCTCCTGCAATTTCCTTTTGTTATAGGAGTGGAGTGTCGTGTGACCTTATGATGGGTGAGGAAAAGGTATTATGTTCTTACCTCTACAATACTCTATACTAACCACCAGGCTGATCACCTTACTGATGGTCATAGTGTAACGAGGTTCATTTCAGAGATTCTGACTTTGACAGCTATCAAATAGCCTGTTTTAAAGTTGACATTTTCCCTCTCCTCCTTTCTTTTCATCTTCCCCCTTCCTTTCTCTCCCTGTTAATGAATAGCATGCTCTTATCAGAAGGAATGAAGGACTAGAACCCTTGGGTCTGAAAAAGAATCAACTCAAGACATGAATTGTGTCTTTCTGATAAGCACACCTGCCTGACCCTGAAGAGCTGTTCGTGTGTGTGTGTGTGTGTGTGTGTGTGTGTGTGAGTGTGTGTGTGGTGTGGGAGATTGAACTCAGAGGCATTCTACCTCTGAGCTACACCACAACCCCTATTTTATTTTTTTTATTTGTAAACAGAGTCTCACTAGGTTGCTGAAAGCCTAAGTTGCTGAAGCTGGCCTCGAACCTGCTATCCTCCTGTTTCAGCCTCCCAAGTACTGGGATTACAGTCATGTGCCATCATGGCCAGCACAAGAGGCAACTCTTAAAAGGAATGTTTTCCTCCTCTGTTTGGGGAGAATCTGTTTATTGTTTTTCGTTTTTAATCTTGAACACAAGTTCACTGATTTCTCCACTTTGCTAACAAATCAATAAACATTCTTTTTCCTCCTTCCCAAAGTCTTGTCCTAAGTATTTGATCTGGCAAATTGGGGCAAGTACCAAATTTCTGGTTGCATTAGTTGTCTCGGTCAGCATTCTCATTGCCATAATCCAAAACAATGACCACACAACTTAGAGGAAGGAAGACTTATTTGCTCAGTTTTGGATATTTAGAGGGTCAGTCCATGTCAGGCCAGGTCTGCAGACCTCAGGGGATGGTGACAGGAAGCAGAGAGGGAGAGAGCAAGGGCTCTGCTCTCACATTAGAGACGCCAGAAGCAAGAGTGAGAGCAAGGGGAGGAGAAGACCTTATAGTGTCCTCAAGATCACACCCCCAGTGACCCCTCTTTAGCAACTAAACCCCACTTCCAATATTTCTGCCTTGTTTTTGTTAGGGCTAGGGGGACATTCGAAATCCAAACCATTACATTAGTAATGCCATATTCTGATGGTATGTGTTTCTGCTCACTTTGTCTTCATAGTGATGCTTGCTATTAATGACCACTGACTAGGTAGGAAATTTGATCCTACCACAATCTCTTTCAAGAATGTCTATCTGCCAGGCATGGTGGCACACCTGTAATCCTAATACCTGTGAGGCTGAGACAGGAGGATCACAGTTTCAAGGCTGGCCTCAGCAACTTGGCAAGGAAGGCCCTCAGCAACTTAGGCCCTTTTTCAAAATAAACGGTAAAAAGGTCTGGGGGTATATCTCAAAAATACAATGCACCTGGATTCAATCCCCAGTACTGACAAAACAACAACAAAGTGTCTATCTATACTTGGTTTTTTATATTCTATAAATTTACAATCAGTTTGGTAAGTTCCCAGAACAAAAAACAATCAGGATTTTACTGGGATTGCATTGAATTTCTATATCAATTTGAGAAGAAATGACATTATAATATTGAATCTTCTACTACTTAAATAAGATATGTCTATTCATTTCCTAAGTCTTCTATAATCTTTCTGTAAAGTTTTTATATATTTATTTGTACAGAGTTCATGCACACCTCAGATTAGATTTATTCACAGATACCTAATGTTTTTATCCTATCATAAATGGTATCACTTTAAAAACAGTTTATTTTCTGGAAGTTTGTTGCTGGTGCAGAAATATTCACCTTATTTTACATGTTGATTTTCATACATGTAAATATTGCTAAATTCACTTACAAATTGTAATTATTTATTTAGATTCTTTTGGATTATCTCTGCACACAATCATAACATTTACAAATGATCACACCATCTACAAAACAGTTTTCTTTCATGCTTTTGAGTTCTCATACCTCTTATTTTGCTTCATTGCACAGTACAATGTTGAGTAGAAATAGGGCTGACTGGTGCACTGGTGGTGTTTTTTTCCCCAGTCACAATGGAGAAGTTTTAATATTTCACTATTAAATATTGCTTGCTAGTTGAGCATTGGCACATGCCTGTAATCCCAGTACTTGAAAGGCTGGCATAAGACAATCACAGGTTCATGGTCAGCCTTAGCAACCTGTTTCAAAACAAAATTGCAGGTTTGAGATCAGCCTCAGCAACCCTGTTTCAAAATAAAAAATAAAAAGGGCTGGGGGTATAATTCTGAGGTGGAATGTCCCTATTATCTCTCATGTGTGTGTGTGTGTATATATGTGTGTGTGTGTGTGTGTGTGTGTGTGTGTGTGTAAGATAGATAGATAGATAGATAGATAGATAGATAGATAGATAGATAGATATAGATATATGTATATATTTCCCCCACCCCTCTAGCCAATCTTTACTCAACCTTCAAAAACCTCTTTCTGTTTCATCTCACTTGAGAATTTTCCCTGGTTTATCCAGTCTGAATGAGATTCTCCCTCTCTACCTGTGCATTCTGCTAACATAATCTTTATTCATACTATATTCTAAGTGATAGTTTTTCTGACTCTTCCTGTAACAAAAGAATTTCTTATAGCTAACAAAGTACCTAGCACATAGAAGGAAATCAATAAACATCTGCTAAATGACTGAGTAAAGCCATACACTATGGTTTTCTTTTTTCCTGAATGTGGCTTTTAAATAATTGCAACATTCTCATAGCCAATATTTTCATTAAGTGAGGGTGCATCTACGAAAACAATTCATTATAAACAGAATGAATGTGATTTATTATAGCGGTATACAGCAAGGAGAAAATCTAACTGTGGTCAATTGTGTCTGGTTTCCTTTTCTCCAAAACCCCACTCAGTAGGTGGACTTACAAATCTTTACTCTAAAGGGTAGAAGGTAAGTTCGCTGGTTAATGTCATCTTTAACTTTAAATCTGACTAATTCTATCTCTAAGGTCATATTGAATAAAAATCAAACCTTATTGCTAGAAGAAATAAAAATTAAAAATTAAATGGCCTCAATTATTTTCTGCTAACCAAAATAAAGTTGCATCCTGTGTGGAATTCCACAAAGTCTTAAGTGATTATCCTATGGAAATAAAGATAATAGGGCTTTGTACAGTCAGGGAGATTCACAGCTATTTAATCAAGTAATGAAAATTCTTATATGTAAAAAATAATTAGTGAACTTCAGAGTGGTCATAAGGCTTGCTTTGGACAATAAAATATAGGTGAAAATTGCATGAATCACATCCAAACAGAAGCTTTTTTATGTGCTTTTATTGGTGCATTATAGTCTCATTAATGTAAATCATGTTGACAATGACATACAGGCACACAGTACTTGTTGCCCCTTCCCTGTCCCCCATCGCCCCACTTCCCAATACAGAGTGCTGAGATTGACATTGGGATTTTCACATATGTCAAATAGAAGTTTTAAAAGTAATCATGTGACTAACCATGATTTTTCCCCCACCAATGGCCATGTCTAAAGACCAATGATCATTTTACTACTAAGGTAGGATGGAAGAAAGAAATAGGTAGAAAAGAGACATAAAGGAAGGATGAGGAAACTGTAACTTTAATATAGTCAAAATTATGTGTCAAAATTCCCCAAACCCTTACTCCTCAGCCAGACCTATTACCCTTCCCCCTAGCCAGACCTGTTAGTCCCAAATTGCCCGGGAATTTACAAATCTTCTCTAATTTCCCCAGCACTGTTGACTATCCTCAAAGGAGTATCTATTGATCAGGCAACCAGAAAGGTGGCCAGACATCATCCTGGAAATTTACTCATTTGTAAAATACCTTGAACTGTTCATTATCCAACCCAGGAATAGTTAAGCAGGAGAGATATCTGTTGCTCCTCTAACAGAAGACAGAGAGATATCCGATGATTAGATAACAGAGGTCACACAAAAGATCTGGAAAGACAACCAGACCATCAAAACAGGAAGCTCATTCACTTATGATAATCTCAGTGGGTTCTGCTCCCTATTTCACCTGTGAATAGTTTAAGCAAAAGAGATACCTATTGATAAGATATTGAAGGCCCCTGTCAGGACCTGGAAGATGACCAAACTACCCTAAATCATCTTGTGACTGGAGGACTGATGTCATCCTCACATACCTCCACCTACCCACCCCTCACGAAAGTCTCCTATAAAAGAAGAGCCATGGAGCTGGCCTCCATTCTCCCTTAAATGTGTATTTCTCACTTTCCTAAATAAATCTGTCTCTGTCTCTGATTGGCTCATCCTGGAATTTGTTTCTATCATGTAAGCCAAGGACCCCACTGGTGCTGAGCTGAGTTCCCTTCTCAGTTCCCCTACCAGGAACTGCTCTGAATCTTTCATGGAATCTACCCTTCTCCGGTGACACTACCAAAAACTTCTTCCTCATTTGGTTCCAGAATAGAGGTGGCATGGTGCAGAGTCAGTGATAACATATGATGGACACACATGTAGCATGAACAAGAGCTAACCTTTGTTGATGTCAACTACTGTGACCTGGAGGTTCACTTAATTACCATGGAATGACATAATCCAATCTGATTATCATACTAACACACTTGGAATTCAACTTCTCAGCTCTTCTGTCCTACACTATTATAACTAATGCAGCTCATATAATCATTTGTTAAATTAACACATGCTGATTTTAAGTAATGATACCTTTAGCTATTCCTCTAATCAAAGAAACAAACACTGCTTAGCTTTCCAAAATTTAATTTCAATGTGTATAGATTAAGGCAGACGTTTCTAGTTGTCTACCAAATATACGCGTGCTCACATTCATCTTTATGCGTAGAACTTCAATGTTGTTTAAAGGGACAATATTTCTAGCTAACACTCCAACTTTCATAGACTCCCTTGCTGTTAGAGATAGTTGTGAAGCTTTATTCTGTCTAATAAGAGAAGGAGGAAGGTAAACAAGGTTTCCAAGTAGAGATTCTAGGAAAGTTATTGTTTTATGACAAAAAGGACAGACTCTGCTGTATTGTGTCATCTGCCTTTTGCTCTCCCTAATTATTCTTGTGTATAATGGCTGGATGCCCAGCAGTCATCTTGGGTTCATGAAGATAATGGTCAAAGACTACAGATGAACAGCAGGAAGCCAGAAGGTATCTTGATATTTCTTTAAAGAAATGCTAATCCTAAACTAGCTACTTCTGGACCTCTTGTTACTAGAAAAAAACCATAAATGCCCTCTGTGTGAAAGTCACCTCTGTGTAGGTTTCTATTATATGCCAGTTAAAAAAAAGCTACTATAATAGTGTGCCCAAATAAGCATTCCTCAAAATTGGTACTATCAACCTTTTGGGAGAGAGAATTCTTTGTCAAGAGGAGGTTGTCTGTGCCTTGTAGGATTTGAGTAGCATCCCTGGCTTCTACCTGCAAAATTCCAATAGCAACTCCTCAAGGTGTGTGCTAGTCAGCCTTCCAACTCTATAATAAATACCCGAGATAATCAACTAATAAAGAGAAAAGGGTTGGCTCAAAATTTTTTAGGTTCTAGGCAATGATCTTGTGGCAAGGGGGCACATCCTGGAGAGAGAACTTGGTGGAGTAAAACCAATTGCTCACCTTAATGGCCAGAAAGCAGAAAGGGAGAACAAGGGGCTGGAGACCTACAATCCACTTTAAGGGCATTCCCCCAATAACTTAAAGGTCTCCCCAAATGCCCCACCTTTCAAAGGTTTTACCATCTCCCAATATTGCCATCGGGGAGGGCCAAGCTTTTAACATATGGGACTTTAGGGGACAGTCAAGATCTTAATTATAGCAAGCTGCAACATGCAAAACTGTCTCTGGACATTTCCCAGTGTCCTCTGAGGGCCTTGCTCAAGATTCATCCAGAACCAGGGCTTTAAATACCATTATATGATAATAAAAACCAAATTAATTACTCAAGGCTTGCCCTCTGCTCTGAGTCCCTAAAGAGATAGATAGTGTAGATAGAAAAAAGAAGACCTAGGAGCAGGCTTAAAGCTTGGGTGACTCATAGCAATTTTATGTGTCAGGCAGTGAGAGAAAGCCACATGATTAATACATAATATCCTGCCACTTGCAAGGGCACTTCATTTTCATTTTAAAGACATTTCTTGGAAATTGCAGTGTTCATGTCTAAGAAGTGTCTGGCATTTTTGTGTCCTGAAAGGCATTGTTTTCTATTGGGAGAGAAGTGTTTCCCAGATTCTCCCGCAAAACATCACTGATCATATTCTTGTAATGTCGGTACTACAAGGTAGGAGTCATTCCATAGAGATCTAATCAGGCAAGTTCATGTGTTCCAGGTTTCTGTGTATGTATATGAGAGAAAGAGAGGGAGGGAGGGAGGGAGGGAGGGAGAGAGAGAGAGAGAGAGAGAGAGAGAGAGAGAGAGAGAGAGAGAGAGAGAGATTGGAGATTGTTCTCTTTTCCCTATAGTTAATAAACTTCCTTGCCATCTATTTACAGTGCCCAAAAGAAGGCTCTATATTCTATATTTGTTGAATTAGTGGGATTGACATATTGATGAGATTTAAAAAATGGATTCAAGCCATTGCATTTGGTACTAAATATCATTCAATTCATCAGCGGCTTTAACAAATACTAGATAACAATGGAAATAAACAAAAGAAATGAGAGTGGAAAATATCTCATTGCTTGCTTGAATTATGCATTACATAGATTTGAGTTTCTTTTTGAGGCTATAGGGGATTGAACCTAGGGGTATTCTACCTCCTAGATACACATCCAGCCCTTTTTATTTTGTATTTGAAACAGGATCTCACTAACTTATTGAGGCTGGCCTTGAACTTGCAATCCTCCTGTCTCAGCCTCCCAAGTACTGGGATTACAGGCATGCACCACCCCACTCAGCTAGAGTTGAGTTTCTTACTTCCCTTCTCCAACCAGATGGCTATTTCATTGTTCAGCAGCACTTCCTTAAAACAGTTACAGTCTAATGGTTAGACATTTGAAGCCCTGATACCATGACATTGTGTCAAAAGTGTTGGAAGCAGCGAGCAGTGGCAATTCGAACATAACACCTTACCAATTGTGAATTTCAACCATCTTTGCTCTCCAAAGTTACCTTGATCTTGAAGAAGCTGTTACATGCTTTTACTGAATGCCTATTTCCAAAGTCAACCAACAGTAATGTTTTCCTAATATTATTGCCACTATTATCTTCATTATAAAAGTTATGCCTGTCCATTGTGAAGAATTCAAATAGCACAGATTGAAAGTGAGAAACAAAGGCCCCTTCTCTCTCAAACCCATTTCTTAAAAGTGTCTATTGTTAATAATTTTAGTATAATTTCAGAAAATTTCATTTAAAATTTAATTTTTATCAGTGTAATACAAGCATAGTTTTTAAAGCCCACACAGTATTAAAAGGTGTATTATAATAAAACAATGGCCCCCTGTCTTCCTCTACCAGTCCCCATTATCCTTTGTTCACTTTCCCCAAAATAACTACTTTAGACTCTTAGCTATTTCTTCTAGCATTTATGTATAATTTTACTTTTCCAAATAATACATGAATGATCTTATATTTGATCAATTTTAAGTATTGTTTGCTGCTTATAATTATGGGTCAAGATTTAGCCCTTTTACACCTCTGCTTTCTCTTTCTCATCTCTCAACATTGTTAGATTATAATTTCTGCTTAAATTGATATTTAGCATCTACATCAATTTGATTTGTGTAAACACAATTCACAGTTGATAATTGTGGTGCACTAATATCATCATTTCCTTCTTTTGTTTTTCCTGAAGCTATTAATTGCCTTTGTTTTGTCATTTGCTTGGATTTCTCTGTAAGTATTACTTATTGCTAATTTTCCCCTTATTGTTAAGTAATTTCTCAGAATGATTTTACAGTGACCTATTAGGTCCAGTTTTTCTTTGGGAGATATCCCTAATGGAGATCTTCAATTTCATTCCATGTAGACTAGTTACTTTCCTGGAATCTTCTTCTCCTGTGTCCTAGGAATTTCCTTTGCCTTTCTCCTTAGTTGTAGTCTCTGTTGACTGAATATATTTCTGTCTTGGTTTGCTCACCTTGGTGGAGCACACACCTGAGAAGATTAAATATTAAAATTTTGAAACGCAACTTTAAGAAGTGTTTCAAGTAAGAAAAAATGTAGTCAATTAACATCAATTTATCTAACTTTTAGACTTAGGAGCTTTCTCCTGCTAATATTTCACTGAAACTATTTTATCAAGGTTACCTCTGGCAGCCTTGTTGCTAACTCCAGTGAATATTCATTCAATTCTATTTTATTATGTTTGCATGATGTGGCAGGTGCTCTGCTAATTGTACCAATTCTATGCAATACATATACACCTATACTAAGCTGGGGCTTAGCATTAAACAACATAGATCCTCATGGAGTTTATAGGTATGGTGTCTTTATGAGTTATCCCAGACCCTGGACAGAAACAGCTAATCCCAACCTAATGACCTACTGTGGTTCCCTTTGTACTCTACTATGCTGGCCTTCTTATAACCTATTATACTACTCACCATTATTTAGGCATATATTTCACTTTATAGCTTGGAAACTTTTTTAATCGATTCCCTTCATTCGAAATTCCCCCCACCCACTCATCTGTCAAGAATTTATCGATTCTTTAGTGCTCACTTCCTTCATAAAGTCTTTCATGGTTTTTCTGTCCTGCAATAGAGTTAATATCATTCTCTCTCTCTTCTTTAGCATGTTGATCATAGAACTTTTCATATTCCTCTTCTAAGGCAGAAATTACATCTTGAGGCCAGGAGTGGTGGCTCATGCCTATAATCCCAGTACTTGGGAGACTGAGACAAGAGGATTGCAGCTTAAAGGCCAGCCTCCAAAACTTAGCCAGACTCTTAGCAACCTAGGGAAATCCTGTTTTGAAGGAAGGAAGGAAGGAAGGAAGGAAGGAAGGAAGGAAGGAAGGAAGGAAGGAAGGAAGGAAGGAAGGAAGGAAGGAAATCTTGTCCCTCTTAGCACATTCTGGTCTGCCCTCAAACTATTTGTGATCCTATATACCATGATCACCCCTGAAAAAAATACATTTTTATCATTCAATAATTTTAGTCCTTGATTCTATCAACAGTGATAAAATATGTACCATGTGTGAGGACTTCCATTGGTCCCTGGGCTGAGCCCATGTGACAGAATTGTCTAAGCCACATCATTCGGGGTCCAGTTAGGGACAAAGAAGCCACACTGGTTGTTTCAACAGACACCATCTAATCTAGGTCATAGGGTACAAATGTGAGAGTGCACAAAAACGAAAAGGAAAGACTGTGATGAGATGGAAATAATAAGGAAACAAAAGCAAGATCTTGGGCTGCTGGAACTCGGAGCTTGGAAGAGGAGTGAGGGCTTAGATCTCTACCGTGTAGACATGAGCTGACTGATACTAGTACCTCTTAGGGGGATGATGACATCTGTTCTGAAAGCTCCAAAGAAGCTGGAGTTAGAGCCACGACAGTTGCCAGGGTAAAGAGCAACTGTTAGGATGATGCTGACAGGCACAATAAGCAGAAGGAAAAGAGCAGACACCCACTCTGTCCTTTTTCTGCCATCTAACCCTCCTGTGCTCCCTATTAGCAGAACCTAGCAGAGTGTCAGATGGGAGCAGTGATCTATTTTTCAGAGTCCTTGCATCACTGAGAAGAGTATAGAAGTATAGGCTTGGAGCTGAGACAATAGCTTAATAGCTAGCCTGCTCCAGCCGCACAGCTACTCAGCATCCACGCACATTTCTTTGCATGTTTCAAGTTTCACATGACACCAATAACACCTTATGCTCTTATCCTCTCCCGTGAAACTAATATGTCTCAACAGTCACTACATCTCTGGACTATAATCATGGTTTCTATCTCTAGGGGATGCTAATCACATTTCTCTTTCAATCCCAATCACACCTAACGTATAAATTATAAAATTAACCACCAAGAACAATTCTTATATAAACTAACGAGAGGAAAGGAAGGGGGAAAGGATGGAAAGAACACTTGTGGCAGTTTTCTATCATTGCACAACAAATTAGCACAGGCTTGCTGGCTTAACACATCATCCGTTATCAGCTCACAATTCCAAAGGTCAAACTCCAGGACAACAAGGCCAAGCAAATTCTCTGCTCAAGATATTGTGAAGTCTGGGGACAGAGCTCAGTGGTAAAGCACTAGCCTAGTGTGTGTAAAGCCCTGAGTTAACTCCCCGGCATGGCAAAAATAAATATATATATATATAGATAGATATTTTTTAAAGATATTACACAGTTCAAATAATTCTATGTTCATATATGATGGTATCACTAACATATATGAGAGTTGTGGGGAGGAATGGGGTAAGATTTGGAGGGAAACACACCAAGTGTTGTGTACATATATGTTTGTATCATGGTGAACCTCACTATGATGTATAATTCTAATAAATCAATAAAAAAAGAATTTTAGAATTTTAAATGGGCATCTGTCCTTGTATGCAATATATATTTAAAAACATTGTGTAAAAAAAATAAAAAGCAGGAAAAAAACAGCAATATAAAAAATAAACAAAAAAGATATCACCAGGCTGAAGCCAAGATTTCAGCTCGACTCAATTCCCATCTGCAGGGTCTAAGGAAAAATGTGCTTCCAAGCTCATTCTTGTTGGCAGAATTCGTTTCTTCACGATTATAGGACTGAGGTTCTATTTTCTTTGCTGAATGTCAGCCAGGGGCTATTTTCAGCTCCTAGAGGCTACCTGAATTATTTACCACATGACCCCCTCCATCTAGCAGCCAGGAAGGGCACAATGAACCCTTCTCATGCTTTGAATCTTTGACTTCCTCTATGTAACCAGCTGGAGGGAAAGTCTGCTTTTAAAGGGCACATGGGATTATATGAGGCCTATCCAGATAATCTTCCTATCAGGTGATTTGGGACCTTGATTAAATCTGAAAAATCTCTTTACAATAATATTTAGGTTAGTATTTGACTGAATAACTAGGAGATGGTGTAAATATGCTACAATATTGATTGTAGTATTTTTTATATTTCTCAATTTCCAAGTTGGTATTTTCCAAAATTTTTATGATGGGTATGAGTTACCCATTAGTGGGAAAAATAATTTTTAAAAATTCAATTGGCCATAAACTCAAGTGTAGGTTTTGCATCTCATATCCTCTACCAGCATCGATGAAGAGAAATTGCTTAATTGTCTTCCTTGCTTCTCCCTGTGGTAATTATTTGCTCCATCGAAGAGCTAAGTAATTTTGCCTTTTTATTTAAAGATTTAGCTATGTCAAATTATAATGTTTATTTCATTAGATGAAACAAACTTCTTGGGAAAACAGCAAAGACCAAACTTTTTGTGCACTGGAAATTAGAATTAAAAATATTTATTTACAATCTGTCTAGCTATCTATATATATTTTTCTATCTAACTATCATCATTTAGAACAATGGTTCTCACCCCTGATTTAAAAAGCATCTGGAGAGTTCGCAGTTATTGTTGTTTGTTTCTCTTTCTCTGTATGCAAAATCCATCTACTTCATTCAGTATTCATTAAACATGCATTTATTGAGTGCCTACTCTTTAGGAGTTATGAATATGGCAGTAAACAGATAAAGTATCTTCGTCCATGGAATTTAAATTACTCCCAGGGAAGTTGTACAAGAAACAAGTAAATATGCACTAAAATATCAGGTAGTTTTAAGTAGTTTGAAGACAAAAAAGGGTGGAGAGATAAAAACTTACTCAGGTACAGAATGGGGGTGGAAGGGGGGAGATAGGGTGGCCAGGTGAGGCCAGGTGACATTTGAGCAGAGATAAAAGGAGGAAATATGTCATGTGACAATCTAAGGAAAGGTATCTCAACCTGAGGAAATGGCAGGTGCAATGGCCCAGAGGCAGAAACAAACATAGAGGAATTGGTCAACCATGAGGAATGATATGGCTGAGTGAGTGAGATAGAGACTGCTAGGATATGAGGTCAGAGGAGTTTGCAAGGACCAATTAATATAGGACCTTTTAGTCAAGGAAGGAAGTTTGAATTCCATCCCAAGTGAGAGGGGAAGCCACAGGAGTAGTGTGTGTGTGTGTGTGTGTGTGTGTGTGTGTGTGTGTACATGCATGCATATGTGTGTGTGCACATACACACATGTGTTCGGCAGTCTTTTTTTATTTTTTATTTTTTTTGCGATACTGGGGATTGAACTCAGGGGCATTCTACCTCCGAGCTACACCCCCAGCCCTATTTTTTATTCTTTAATTTGAAACCGAGTCTCACTAAGTTGCGGAGTGCCTCACTAGGTAGCTGAGGCTGGCCGCGAACCCGGATCCTCCAGTCTCAGCCTCCTGAATGCTGGGATTACAAGCGTGCACCACCACGCCCGGCTCTGTTCGGCAGTCTTGATGCTGTGCAATGAATACTGAAGCTGAGCCAGAAGGGATACAGGGTGACCTGTTAAAAGGCTATTTTAACAGCTTAGTCTAAAGATGATTGTTTGGATGAGCCTTGTAGTGATGGAGGTGAAAAGAAATGGTCAGATTCAGGTTGCATTTGGATATGGGATATGAGGGAAATAAGAGAATTGAGAATCACTTCTAGAATCACTTCTAATCAAGTCATGGTGGCTTTAACTAAAATTCAAAATACCAGAGGAGGACTGGATTTGATGGGAGGTAGGACTGTCAAGAGTTTTGACATGATGGCTGTGCAATGCCTATTTCGGTAAGAGTGGAGGTGTTAAGTAGACAGGTGGACATTGTTTGGATTTGGAATGTCCCTCCAAAGCTCATGTGTTGAAAGCCTGGTCTCCAATGCAGCAAGATTCAGAGGTAGGGCTGGCTGGAAGAGGTGTATCTTAAGGGGTGTGGTCATGGGGACTATATACATCCCTGGTCCCCTTCTCTCCCTCTTCACTTCTAGCCACCCTGAGTTGAGTGGCATTCCTCTGCCATCCATTGCCATTGTGGTTTCTGGCTTGGAGCTGGACAACTTCTGAAACTGTGAGTCACATAAATCTTTCCTCCTCTAAGTTGTTTTTGTCAAGTGTTTTGGTTACAGCAACGAAAAGCTGACTAATACAGAAATACATATCTAAAGCTCAGAGGAGACTCAGTTCCCATCTGACTTACTCTCAGCAGTATTTGCCACAACTGATTACTCAATACATACCTAAAGCTCAGAAGAGACTTGCAGAGGTGGGGATGTAAACTTGGGAGTCATCAATTTAAATGGCATTTAGATCAGGGAAGCACCTAAGAAGTAAGAATATGCAGAAAATAAGCACGAGAACAGAGGCACAGGGATGCTCAATGATGATTGTTGAGAAACTGAAGCAGAGTGAGCAAGGGTCACTGAAAAGGGGCAGCTGGTGAAGTAGGAGGAAAACCAGGCCAACCTTATGTCTTTGAAGTTACGTGAAGGAAGTGTTTTAATTTAGATGTGTATTTCTGTATTAGTCAGCTTTTCATTGCTGTCACCAAAATACCTGACAAGAACAACTTAGAGTAGGAAAGATTTATGTTGACTCACAGTTTCAGAAGTTGGCTGGCTCCAAGCCAGAAAGCACAGTGGCAAGGCATGGTGGAGGAATGCCACCCAACTCACAGTGGCTGAAAGCAGAAAGAGTGAGAGGAACGGACCAAGGACATATATAGTCCCCATGACCACAGGTAGGACAGCAGTGGTTCTCAATCCTGTGGGGGGATTTTGACTCCTGGAAACCTTCAGCCATGCCTGAAGATGTTTCTGGTTATCACAAGTGGGAGAATGCTTACTGGTATTCAGTGACTGACGGCCAGGGATGCTGCTAAACATCTTACAATGCACAGGCTAGCTCCTTGCAACAGAGAATTATCACGGTCCAAAATGTCAACAGAGTCAAGGTTGAGAAATTCTGAGCTATGGCAATATGAGGGTCATCGATGACACAGAAAGGAACTAGTCCAGTGCAGGGATGGAGGATGGAGCATCACTGCAATGAGGTGGGGAGAGCATGCCAGCTGAAGAGACGGAAGCAACTCTTTCAAGCAGTTTGGCTCTAAATAAGAGAAATATATGAGTGGTTGCACAGGGTTTATGGGGTCCAGGGACAACTCTCATTTTAAAGACAGAAGACATGTGTGTGTTTGTACATTGATGGAAATGAATCAGGAAGAGGATAAATAAATGATATCAGAGAAAGAAAGGGAGACATTCAGCATCAAATTCAGTGCATAACAATGACTTGGTCACCAGGCATAATCCCAGTACTTGGGAGGCTGAGATAGGGGCATCACAGGTTCGAGGCCAGCCTCAGCAGCTTCGCAAGACCTTCAGCAACTTAGCAAGACTCTGTTTCCAAATAACAAATAAAGTAGGGCTGGGGGTGTAGCTTGGAGGAAGAATACCCCTGAGTTCGATCTCCAGTACCAGAAAAAAAAAAGGATGCTTTGGTGTTAGGAGCAAAGAAGACTATTTATTGGGGGGAGGGGGGAAAACAAGGGAGGCAACATGCAGATGCACCTAGAGGTAAGGTAGTAGGTGTGATAGCGGAGAAGTAAACAAGGCAGGCATTTCTTTTCATGATTTTGCGATGATATTCAGCAAATTTCTAAAAGGAGTTATTTGTTTCATTCCTCCCACCCACCCACCAAGTGGGCAGTAAGTTCTTTGAAGGCTTCATGACTTACTTGCCTTTCTGGGGGAGTTACTGGGAATTGAACTCAGAGGCCTTCTACTTCTGAGCCACACCCCCAGCCCTATTTTATTCTTTTATTTCGAAACAGGGTCTCACTAAATTGCAGAGGGCATCACTAAGTTGCTGAAGCTTGCCTCAAATCTGTGATCCTCCTGTCTCCACCCCCCAAGTACTAGAATTACAGGCATGTACCACTGTGTCCATTTTTGGAAGGCAGCATTTATGATGGTCCCCATTAATCCCCACATGCTGTCATGTGAATGTCACTTCCAGGTCTAGGTTTAAAAGAGACTGTGATTTTCATCTTGAATACCTTCTTTGCTATCTCATTCTGTTGTTGTGACAAAGCCAGTCACCTTGTTTTGTTCTACACTCTGGAGAGGCCTACATGGCAAGGAACTGATGCCTCTGGCCAATAGCCACTGAGGATCTGAATCCTGCCAACAGTTATGTGAGTGGCTTTGGAAGCAGATTTTCCTCCAGTTGAGCATTGAGATGCCTGCAACCCCAGAAGACACTTTTTTGCAGCCCTAGCAATCAACCAGGGTCTTTCTACCACTGAGCTACACCCCCAGCCCTTTTTATTTTTATTTTGAAACAGGGTCTTGCTAAGTTGCTGAGGGTATCACTAAATTGCCAAGGCTGGACTTGAACCTGCAATCCTCCTGTCTCAGCCTCCCAAGTACTATTGGGATTATAGGAATGCACCACTATTGCCGCAGATGACACCTTGTTTACACTCCTGCTGAAACCATTCAACTAAATGACTCAAACTCATGACCCTCGAAAAGTATAGGATCAATGTTGTATAAAGATGCTATGTTTTAGGAGGTTCATTTGTAATGAAGCAACAGTTAATGAATACACCCCTCATTCCACCAATGGGTAAGGCTTTCAGATTACAAAGACCTCTACATATTGATTTCATTCAATTCTCATGGTGGTCCTTGAAGTATTATTCCCATTTTACAGATGCTGAGGAATGATCACCAAGATTGCCCAACCTAGGCTAGTTAGTTCTACAACATGTTACCCATTTATAGAGCATCATCCCAAACTCATCTCCGTAGGTTATTTGATACTATAGTGAATTTCATATCTATGGCATGCTGAAACTTGTAAACATGCACTAACATGACTCTTCCTAAAATAAATGTACATTAAATTTGTTATAAAATATAGCCGAAAGATCTAAAACAAAGTTGTCTCTCCCTTATAAAAACATATGATTGCTTTATAAAAAAGTGAATATCAGCTTGTTTCCCTAGCTACTTGGCCTTAAAAAGTTGAAAAAAATATTGAGCTGGAGAAAAATATGAATCAAATATGTTTTTGTGTCAGATAAATTTCAGCAGCAATTCACTGGCTAATTTTAGTATCTTGTTATAAAGATGTCCTAATAGAGCTCATTATGTAAGGCACTTAAGTAATGAGGCAGATTATTTTCTCAGAATGTCTTGAAATCTCCAGGTGATGACACTAAAACAGTCAGAAATACAGAGTTCTTGCTGAGGAATATTACTAACAGGCATTTCATTCAACTCTCCGTGATCTACCTGGTCATTTGCCTCGTGAGTTTCCTGAGGGTAAAGACCTGACCCTATTCATTTGTGCAGCTCACCAGCTACACATTTATGCATATCACCTATCTGGCACATTGAACGTGCTCAATATATATTTTAATCTATTAGTTAATGGCTTTTAATCACATTTTACTCAATTCCCCCATGATGCTGTCTCAGACACTTACTTGATAGAGGGGCAGGTACAGAATAAAACCTCAGCATTGATGTGAGGAGAAAGAAATGAAAAATAGCTTTATCATTGCTCTTTATGAGGAACCAATATAAATATAAATATAAATTTTTTTAAAGAAAGACTATTAGTGTCGAGGATATAGCTCAGTGGTAGAGCACTGGTCTAGCATGTAGGAGGGCCTGGGTTTGATCCCCAGTGCCAGTAAATAGGAAGGAAGGAAGGAAGGAAGGAAGGAAGGAAGGAAGGAAGGAAGGAAGGAAGAAAGGAAGGATCTTCGTCCATTTTGTGCTGCTATAATACAATATCACAGACTCAATAATTTATTTTAATTAATGGACTTTATTTATTGTGGCACTGGGGCTTCAACTTGCGAGTGTTCTACCTCCAAGCTACATTCCCAACCCTATTTTTATTCTTTATTTTGAAACAGAGTATTGCTAAATTTCTGAGACTGGCCTCTAACCTGTGATCTTCCCATCTCAGCCTCTCAAATACCGGGATTACAGGTGTGCGTCACTACTCCCAGCTCAGATGCAATAATTTATAATAAAAAATGTATTGCATCATAGTTCTGGAAGCTGAGAAGTCAAAGTTCAAAGTGCTAGCAAGATCGGAGTCTGGTGAGACCATTCTCTTCTGCCAAAATGGTGCCTTGCACCCAGCCTGGCTCCTCATATAGCAGAGGACAGAAAGGCAAGAGAACCAAAGGGAGGCAAACCTGCCCTTTCATGGTGGCATCAATCTCTCCCATGAGGCTGAAGCCTTCATGGCCTAATCACCTCTCAAAAGTCCCATCTTTCAGTACTGGTTCAGTAGTCTTTCAGACAACCCTCATGGCTATAATCCCCAAACACTGACCACACAACTTAGAGGAAGGAAGATTTATTTTCTCCCAGGTTTTTTGAAATTTCAAGTTCAGTGCCTGTGAGGCCAGGCTTGGTGGATTTCAGGACATGGTGGTGGTGAGAAGTAGAGAGAGGGAAAGAGCACACAGGCTCTGCTCTCACATCATGGAAGCCACAAGCAAGAGAGAGCTAGCAAGCAAGGAGATTCAAAGATACAAGCACAGTCCCTAAGGCCACATTCCCAGGGACCTACCTTCTCCAGCCACAACCCACCAGCCTAGGTTACCTAGGTTACCACCCAGATAAATCCATTACAATGAATTTATCTACTGATGAGATTACAACCATCAAGACTTGATTATATCAACTCTGAACATTAATGTGTGAGCTCTTCAGGGAGCATTCTATATCGAACTATGATAAATGACAATTAAATGTGCACTTTAGTTTTGGGGGGAACAAATAGTCAAACCATAGCAGAGAGTATTAGAAATATTATTTAAAGGTACGATGTATCATCAATAAAACAAAAATGCTAACCTTACTAAATATCCAAAGAACTATAATATAAAGCAAAGAATATAAGAATTATAAACCTATCCATATAAAACCAGAAAGTAACACTAAAATGAGAAAACTTTGCAAAGGCATAGATGGATAAAAACGTGTAAATGAGTTTAATTCATCCTTTAAAATAAAAAATAAAATACCCTCAGATTGAGTGACAACTCTGTGCACTATTCACAATAATCCACCACAGAGCAAGATGACCAAACTCAAAATTAGTACTACAGAAGATTTAAACTATAAAATATGGAAGTATATTGGACTGTACATGATGAAAATGAAGATTATACCTTCCTTTGAGGATCCAATGAATTGTTGGGAAAATTGAATACATATTAGGCCACCAGGAAAAATTCATAAATTCTCAAAAGATGCAATTGGAACAGAAAATATTTTCTAAGCACATTGTAATAAAATTTGAAGTTAATAATAATTTTTTAAAAAAACAATGCTTTTTAACTTGGAAATTTTTTTAAAAACTCTTAAAATTATAGAGTAAATTTAAAGAATTTCTATGAAAAAAATTGATAAAGAATACAAGTACCTAGAGGCTAGAGCTAAATCAGTGCTCTGAGTAAAATTCATAGTCGTAAATAGATATGTAAAAATAATAGAAACATTATGCTAAGTGAGATTAGTCAATCACAAAGAGTAAAAAAGCATATGTTCTCCCTGATATGCGGATGCTGCTAGGGAGAAGATGAGGCATAAGAGGGTCTCCAGATGAAAAAGGAGAAAACCTAGATGAGCAAAGAAGTTGACTTAACTGAGGGGGATGGATGGGGGTAGGGGGCACCCTAATGCACACAATGTACTTTCACAAATATATCAAGTTCAATCACTAAACTGAACTTGAGAAGGAGGGAGGGCAAGGGAGTGGGGTGGGAATTGGGGAAGGGGTTAAATGTTAAATGTGTGCATATATGCCTTTATTAGCTTGTACCTAACAAAGATGTATGATTACAATGCACCAATGATTATAAACAGTAAATAAATAAATAAAATTAAAATAATAGACTTTAATTAGGCATCCTGCTAAAGAAAAGAAGGGACGAATTAAGAAAATTCTAAAAATAAAGTCAGAACAAAAAAGGTATTATTAATAAACAAATCAGTCCAAATGTTCTTGTTTAAAAAAGAACAAAATGGATAAATCACAATCTAATATAATAAAGAAAAAACGATGATCACAAATCCACAAAATAAGAAATGACAAATTAGAAACGGCTACAGAAACCACAGATTAGGGAAAGAGATTAAGAGACTACTTTGCAAAACACCCTGAAGTAAACTTGAACCCCTTCCCCATCCACCCCAAACCACTGTGTGTTACCATAAAGATTCCAAGAGGGCACTGGTCTGAATTGTCACCCAGAAAAGCAGTCAAGTACCCAATGGGAGTGAACACCTTCATGAGTATAAGCTGACATACCCCCAGAGATACCAAAAATTCTTGGGACAGTGAGGATTTGCCTAAAGATGAAATGCTGTATTACAAAGGCAGAAGCAATGCACAGATCAGCTTTGGGATACTGTTGTATCATTTGTGTGGGGGAAAGATTGGTGAGGCCTAAAGTTATTTGAACTAAATTTGAATCTGCAAAACTATTTCCCTCTTAACCCTTGGGTTCAGAGAAAGGAACAGAGCTAGAGTGTGGGATCACAAACCATTAGACACTGTGGATGTTATAGTTAGATAGAGAATGTCCCCTGAAGAGCTCAAAAACTGGTGTTTGGAGTTGATGTAATTGAATCATGAGGGTCGTGATCTCGTCAGTGCATAGATCCATTGTAATGGATTTACTAGGTGGTAACCTAGGCAGGTGGGGCATGGCTGGAGAAGGTGGGTCTCTGGGGGTATGGCCTTAGGAACTGTGCTTTTGTCTTTGAATCCCCTTGCTTGCTTGCTTGCTCTCTCTTGCTTTTGGCCTCCATGATGTGAGAGCAGAGCCTCACTCTCTCCCTCTCTCTACTTCCTGTTGCCATGCCCTGAGATGCACAGATACTGGCTTCACTTGAACTGAACCCTGAATCTCCAAAAAACTGAGCAAATGAATCTTCCTTCCTCTAAGTTGTGTAGTCAGTTGCTTTGGATTATAACCAAGGCAATGGAATAGGAAAGGCATGGCTCCTCTCAGTTACTTTCTAAGTACCTCACCAAACAATTCAGTTAACAGCTCATAGCCTCAGTTTTACCATCTTCAAAGTTGGGCTGATTAAACTGTCCATCTGAAGAGCCACCTTGAGGACCAAATGAATATGCTTTTTGACCCTCCATTTTTACCCCAGACTGTGATCCCACTTCTGGACTCCCTTCCCAACTCAACCTGAACCCACACTTTGGATTCCCTCATATCCCTTTCCTATAATGATTCCCATCCAGATTAAAAAGAAAAACTAAAACCGGGCATGGTGGTGCACACCTCTAATCCCAGTACTTGGGAGGCAGAGACAGGAGGATCACAGGTTCAAGGCCAGCCTTGACAACTTAGCAAGACCCTCAGAAAGTTTAGTGAGACTCTGTTTCAAAAAATAAAAATAAAATAAGGCTGGGGGTGCAACTCAGGTGTAGGTCACCCTTGGGTTCAATTCCCAGTACTGAAAAAAAATAACCCTAAGTTAGAAATGCAAATGACGATAGAGGTCATGTACTTTGTATTAAATTGACTAAAATAATGTCATCAGTTTAATGATAGATTCTTTGAGTGATTTAAGAATTGAAATTTCCAATTGTCTACTTGTTTGTGGAAATGATGCTATTAAAAGTATTTTAAACTCTGTGTTTTTAATATTGTATAAATCCAAAATATCCCTCCAAAAGATTATATTTGAGTAATAGAAGCCTTTTTCAGAAGGCCAGCATAGGAAATCATTAAAAATTGATGAAGAATCACCCGCAGCCTTGTCCTTTGCTACTCACTTTATAGAATTCACTAAATATCATATAAACCTGGATAATGCAAAGTTCTATAGCAATAAGAAATATTATATGAAATTGGAAATGACAACCTCTAGAACTATGTGGAAGTGCAAATTAATAATACATCCAAGATTCTGTCCAAGTTGTGTAAAAAAAAATGAAAATCAATATATAGTTACATCCACTTGGGGCAAAGTTAATAACAGAAATGTAATTAAGGGAGACTGTAATAAAAGAAAACTGCAAAAAAGTAAAAAACTAAGAGTGTCATTCTTGGATGAGCAGTGTAAATGTCCATAGGAGGATATCTGTTTGCTTCCATGCACTTCCTGATCATGATATCCAATGAATAAAGCTAAGGGATTAGCATAGATGAGAACAAGATTTTAGCAACTCATGGGCTTCAGGAAGACTGAGATGCTAGGCAATTGTGTTCTATAAGGCTAGTCAAGGCTGGAAACTCCATTAACCTGCATCACATGGCCAATTTACAATGCCAAGTGCATGCAAACCAGGCAGGTTGGATACCAAGATAATAAAGGGATCATGGCCCATCTCAGAATGGTTGTTGAGGATAAAGTTTCACGATAGGATGTTGTACATCTTCTGGAAATTCCTAGCAGAGAACAAGCAAGAGGACAGCAAAATTGAGTCGAGGAACAGTAAGATATTCCATCAGAAGCAGAGCATGAGAGCCCATCTTCTGGAAATTCCTAGCAGAGAACAGGCAAGAGGACAGCAAAATTGAGTCGAGGAACAGTAAGATATTCCATCAGAAGCAGAGCATGAGAGCCCATTACACAGGAAGATAGAAGGGAGGGGCTTGAGTACATCATCTTTGGGTTGGAGCTCTGGCAGGATGTCAACTCTCACTTCCACAATTTTGAAGACCAAGTCTGAATCCCACAATGGGGATTAAATTAGTTTCTTATTGTTGCTATAAGAAATGATTACAAATTGAGTAGATTAAAGCAATACAAATTTATAACCTCACAGTTCTAGAAGTAAGGATTCTGAAATGGCTCTCACTGGACTGAAATCAAGGTATCAATAAGACAGCACTGCTTTCTGGACACTCTAAGGAAAATCCAGTTCCCCTACTTTTTATCCCTACCCTTCCTTTCTTCTATCCTTCCTCCCTCCCTTCCTTCCTTCCTTTTGTCCTTTCTTCCTTTCTTTCTTTTTGGGTGTAGAGGGGGGTACTGGGAATTGAACCCAGGGGCATTCTATCTCCAAGATATACCCTCAGCCTCTTTCTAGTCTTTATGTTGAAACAAGGTCTTGCTAAGTTTCTGAGGCTGGCCTCAAACCTGATATCCTCCTACCTCAGTCTCCCAAGTACTGGGATTACAGGCATGTGCCCCAGTACCTGGATCTCTTACTTAATTGTTCTAGAAACCATCCACCTTCTTTGGCTTATTTTCCTTTCCCCTGTCTTCACATCTCATTACTCTGACTTTCTCTTCTGCATCCTCCCCCTTTCTGATTTTAAGAATCTTTGAGGTTACATTGGATCCACTTGGACAATTCAGGACAATCTCTCTATTTTAAGAGAACTTTAATTCCATTAACGTGATATACTCCCAGTTTCCAGGCATTCGAATATACACATCTTTGGAGCAGGGGACATTATTCTGCCTACATCAGAGATTGAGACAAATTTGTAGAATAAGGATTTGGAACTAAAGCAAAAATGGAAGTCTAGTTGGATAAAACAGAACACAAAGTGAAAAGCTTGGAGCCTGGACATTTGGGCAAGTCCCACAGTGGAAAGAGAAACAACATGGACAGAACAATTGAGTGGGGTTCAAAAAACAACTTGGGGTACCTATGTAACCCCTGGACAACATTGATATTAAAGTTCCACCACCCTATTTGGGCAGTATGGGGGGGTGGAAGACAAATTCATGGTGAGTACAGGTAAGTGGTTCCTCAGAGCCTTACAGGGAGGTGCCATCTGCACATTCCAGCAGGATGAAAATGGAGCAAAAGCGTTCCCATGTCCTAAACACTGAGCCACAAGTAATAGATCCACTGCAGGAGAAAAACAGGACAAAGAATCTTCAGAATCAGATTTTTCCAGTTGAGCATGTTGGCACACACCTATAATCCCAGTACTTGGGAGGCTAAGGCAGGAGGATTGCCGGTTCAAGGCCAGCCTTAGCAATTTAGCAAGGCCCTATCTCAAAATAAAAAATGAAAAGGGGCTGGGGACTGGGGATGTAGCTCAGAGGTAGAAATTCCCTGGGTTCAATCCCCAGCACCCAAAAAAATCATATTTTTACCATTTTTGACCCCTTAATAATATGTAAGATTTTTTGGCTTTTAGGGAAAAATGCTTTGAAGGAAACCTTTGAGTTGACTGAGCTTAGATTTCTGTTACTCTGGCAGAATGGGACCTGGAAAAACAAAAACAGATTCCTAGAGACAATGAACAGCTATTCTAGGTAAATTTAAGAGAATAGCTCTAATGAGGAAACCCTTTGATTGGGACTAGAAATAATAGGCATGTCTCTGAATGTACTCTCAGCTTTCTTTACTAGAGGGATCAATGCAGAAAAAAATAGACAGTAACATATTATTGTACACTGCATAAAGTTGATTAAATTGGGGCTTGAAATCTGTCTTTTAAAATACAGCTAAAACCAGGAAGATGGTATTTAGGTATTTTGGGAGAGGATGATGTTCTTTTCTACTTCTTGAAGATGGATAGTGTTGTTTGCTACTGCTCAGTCTCAAGGAGATTATATTCATTTTACCTTGATGATCATTGATACTGAGTCATTTTACATCAATAAGTATTCTCAAGAAGAGATTGTGCTGATACTTAATGATTTAAAGCAAAGAGTTTCCATTTACTCAAGAAAACCCCAGATGACCTAATGAAGTTTAAAATGTTTTCTCCAGCAGCCTTAAAATATGCACGAGGAGCCTATTAGCCATGAGCACTCTGCATACCATTAGCTGGTCAGTCTAACATGGAAAGTCAAAGAAACAGACACCTCGAGAGTGTCTCTAACATGCCCCTCACTTCTGTGTATGCCTGGTTTAGTCAGCTTTTAGTCACTGTTGATCAAAATACCTGACAAGAACAACTTAGAAGAGGAAAGATTGATTTTGTCTCAGGGGTTTAGAGGTGCAGTCCATTATTGGCTACTTCAGGGCAGAAACATCATGGTGGCAGGGTGTGGCAGAGGAAAGCTGCTCAGCTCATGGTAGCCAGAGAGCAGAGCAAGAGAGAGGAAACGGCCAGGGAGAGATGTAGTCCCTGTTTCAGTCATCATTCTCACCTCTGTGACACAAACTACCTGACAAGCACAGCTTAGAGGAAGGAAGATTTATTTGCTTATAGTTCTGAAAATTTCAGAGTTTGTAGTCCGTGTTAGGCAAGGTGAAGTCTGTGGAGCTCAGGGCATAATGACAGGAAGCAGGGAGAGAAGAAGGCAAAGGCTCTGCCTCCACATCACCAAGGCTGGAGGCAGAGAGAATTAGTGCAGAGGTCCATGGGTATATGTATAGTCCCCAAGTCCACACCCCCAGTGACCTTTCCCCTCCAGTTACACGCTTACTGCCTAGGTTACCACCCAATAAATCAATTACAATGGATTCATCCACTGATGAGATTACAACTCTCCTAATCAAATTATATCCCCTCTGAACATCAAAGGAACATTCTATATTCAAATCATAACAGTCCCCAGGGCCACATCCCCAGTGATCTACTTCCTCTGGCCATGCTCCACCTGCCTATAGTTACCACCCAGTAAATCCATGCAAATTTTTAATCCATCAAATAGATTAATGCACCCATGAGGCTAGAACCATTGATGCCCTGCCATGAGCTTTCTGGGGGGACATTCTAGGCCCAAACCATAGCAACGCCATTCAGGCTGTATACCTCCAAAATATTGGTTGCATTAGCCCCCCAACTCGTTTATACCATTTTTACTTGTTTTCCTAATTTTGTGATTTAACTAAATATTGCATAAACCGAAGGAGTTAGCACAAAAAGAACATCGTTGTTATAAAAACTTGAATTCCTTTGGAAAGGCTCAATAAATGAAAATTGCTTTAGAAATTGCTGCTAAATTAGACATGGGTGGAAGAAAAGTAAAAGATGGAGTGGGTGGAGCAAAACAGTCTCACAGGGTGCTTTATTGAGATTGCTTCCCTGGAGTCTAAGTTCTTGCTTAAGAAAAACATACACATACACAAACACGCACGCACACATACACCAGAAATTACAGGCTGCGCACCATGGGAATGGATTATTCAACTGTGATTTTTAAGTGAAAATTTCAGCTCATGTAGTATAAATACGAAGTAGTTTTCATTTTAGAGCAACTACCACCAAGTGCGCACTAGCAATACCCTCAGGAACTTTATTTTGGGGGCAAAACTTGGTAATCACTTTTAGTCATTTGAACCATCTCATTCCAGTCTTTAAGACAGTCTTGTTACAACTTCAATATTTTACTTGTTTTAAAGTGTTCCTTGGTCTCTCATGGTGCTCATATTTCGTTGCCTTTCTCTTCAGTTATCCCTCTGGTATAAAAATAAAGAGATGGGAGAGAAAAAAAAAGAGGCATTGTCTCTTTATCCTGCAAGATGTGCTTCTAGCCTTGGTTGGTTATAATTACAGATGTAAGGAAATACTTGAAGCCTGAGCATAGACAAATGTGGACAGATGAGGGTTTCAAGAGACCCTGCTGAATAGGATCTTGACCCGAAATAGCTCCTGTAAGAATAGCTAAAATTGATTTTCTGTCATTTATGGGAAACTCGAGATTGTAGATCTTGTCATTTTCCCCTGGTGCTCTTTCCCTCACCTGGGAATCAGCAGGGAAGGTCAATAAGCTAAACCGCCAACTCAGGAAGGCGATGTCAACCTTCTCTCCCATAGATATTACACAACTATTCAGGAGATAGCCTTTTTCTGAGGTGGGATAGGAGAAATAAACATAATAGAAGACAAACAGGGAAGGAAAGAGAGACTGTAGTTTTAAATCTAAAAACTCCACAATGGCCCTCACTTTCACGCTGAAGATATATTTTCCTCTCAGCCTAAATTCATAAAAGGTCCAATAAATAAAGGTTCAGGAAATCTTAGAGCACTATATGTCCAGTTAATTGGTAGATATATTTTGTTAGCCTACGGAATGTATTTTAGACTAGCAAGAGACATCTAGGCCTAAATTCTTAAAAGGTCCAGTAAATCAAGGAGAAGAGCTCACCCCTTTCCATGATCACCATTTACCCACCCTTCACAAAAGCCCCCTATAAAAGAAGACCCCTGCACTTCCAAAGCCTCTCTCTCTCTCTCTCTCTCTCTCTCTCTCTCTCTCTCTCTCTCTCTCTCTCTGGGTACCCACATTCACATTTTTTTCTTTTTTGCGGTACTGGGGATTGAACTCAGGGGCATTCTACCTTCGAGCTACACCCCCAGCCCTATTTCCTAAACAAGTCTCTATTTATGTCTCTAACAGGTTGGTGCAGAAAATTTTCCCATCAGGGAAGTCAAGGACCCTACCAATTCCAAGTTGAGGAATCAACCCTTTTCCTATCACAATTTTATCCTAGCAGTCCCAAAATCTTAACTCCTTTCAGCAGCATCTCAAAAGTCCAAAGCCTCATCTATGAACCTGTAAAATCATAATACATTATCTACCTCCAAAAGACAATGTGGTGGGACAGAGACAGGGTAGACATTCCCATTCAAAAAGGGACAAATAGGCCAAAGGAAGGGCTAACAGGTCCCAAGCAAGTCAGAAACCTACGAGGGCAAATGTTGTCTTAAAGCCAGAGCATAATCCTTTAACCCCATGTGCCACCTCCTGGGCACTGGGGCAGCTCCAGTCTGACTTTTCTGGGCTCAGGTCATGCTTCAGCTTTGTCTGATTGGTACTGCACACGGATACCTGCATCTTTCCCAAGAGGACATTGTATGTTGCCAATGACTCTACCATTCAGGGGTCCTGGCCGCAGCTTGCCCTTACAGCGATTCTCTGCCTGCGACCCCAGGCTCTCTGATATATTCTTTGAAATGTAGGTGGAAAAAAACTATTCCTCCACAGCTCTTGAATTCTGTGTGCCTGCAGAATCACCACCAGGTGCACACTGCCACAGTTTATGGTTTGCACCCTCCAGAGCTACAGAATAAGCTGCACCTGGGGCTGCTCGAACCCAGATGGAGCAGCTGAGGAATGCTGTGCCAAGATGCAGGAAGGGAGGATTGAGGCAGCTCTGGGCAAGAAGCCCTCACCTGTGATAAGAGGCGCCACCTCTAAGATGTCTGAAATGCCTCCAGCGCCTTCTTCCCATTGTCCTGATGAACAGTAATCCAGCTCCCATCTATCTGTGCTCATCTTTTTAGAAAATGGTTGTGAACTCTAACATGCATTTGCATTCTTTACATGACCAGACTGGTAATTTTCCAGATTCTTATGCTCTGCTTCCCTTTTAATTATAAATTCTGCCTTTAGGTCATCCCTTTTCTATCTTATTTTAGTGGAAGCAGTTAAAGGCAGCCATGCAGCTTCCTGAGTGCTTTGCTGCGCAGACATTTTTCCACCAGATAGCCTAGTTCATCACTCTGAAGCTCAGCCTTCCACAAAACCCTAGGGCATGGACACAATACCACCAAGTTTCTCATAACCCTCTAATAAGGATGACCTTTACGCCGGTTTCCAGTAAGATACCCCTCATTTCCATTTGACACCTTTGTAGTCTAGTCTTCACTGTCTGCATTTCTATCAATATTCTGGTCAAGACCATTTAAATGATGTCTAAGAAGTTCTAGACTTTCCCTATTCTTTTAGTCTTCTTAGCCCTCATCAGAATCACCCATAATGCTCTGTTATGTTTTTCCAGCATTCACTTCAAACCTGGTAAAGATTTTACCCATGCCCAATTCCAAAGCCACATCCATATTTTTCAGGTATTATTCTAGCCACACCCCACTCTTTGATATCGATTTTTGGTCAGTATGTTTTCTGTGGTTATAACAGAATAACTGAAACTAGGTAATTGATATAGAATAAAGGTTATTTAGCTCATGATTCAGGAGGCTGGATGCCCAAGATCAGGTGGTCGCATCTTATGAGAGCCTCATGCTTCATCATAATGTAGTGGAAACATAAAAGGGGAAGAGGACACATTTGGAAGAGAGAAAACATGAGAGGTGGCTTCACTTTATAACACTCCCCTCTTGTAAAAATGAACCCACTCTTACAAGAAGGCATTAATGACCTAATCATCTCTTAAAGGCCCCACTTCTCAACAATGATACTATGGCAATCAAATTTCAACATGAATTTTGGAGGAAACAGACCATATTTAAACCATAGCATTTTTTTTTTGGTACTGGGGATTAAATCCAGGGGCATTCTACCACTGAGATACACCCCCAACCAGTTTTATTTTGAAACAGAGTCTTGCTAAATTGAGGGTGTAAGTTGCTGAAGCTGGCCTTGAACCTATGATTCTCCTGTTTCACCTTCCCAAGTATTAAGATTACAGGCATGTGCCACCACACCCGGCTCCTTTTCATTACTCTACTGGTCTCACTCCCCATTTTCATGAAGTCTCTTTTCTGTCCTGTTTTCTCACTAGCTTTCACATAGGAGAGGATAAATATGACTCTTGACTTTCTGATCTCACTTAGCGTAATTTTCCATGCATTTTCCTGCGAATGACATAATTTTGTTCTTCTTTATGGCTGAGTAAAATTCCACTGTGTGTATGTACCACATTTTCTTTATCCATTCATCTATTGATGAACACCTAGTTTGGTTCCATAATTTGGCTATTGTGAATCTCTCACCCAACACAAAAGTCAACTTAAGATGGATCAAAGACCTAGAAATTAGACCAGAAACCTTGGAATTACTAGAAGAAAACAGCACCAACTCTCCAACATATAGGGGCTGATAAAGACTTCCTCAATAAGACCCCCAAAGCTCAGGAAACAAAACTGAGAATCACTAAATGGGATAGCATCAAATTAAAAGCTTCTGTCATTGTTTCAAAACAACTATCACTGAACAACCTCCTTAGATTCTATTGCCTCAAAAATAGTTATCTCATTTCTTACCACTTGCCCTCTAAAAGAGTCAGTACAAGAACTTTTTTAAACTATAGAAGATTCTAGAACAGAGGTTATAAATTGCTCTTCGTGCCACTTACCAATTTTTTCAAAGCATCCTAAATTGTTGCCTTCACTGAATACGTGCTGTGTCACATAAAATAGATTCCTTTCCATGCAAAAAATCTCAGACACTGAGCATGAATATAAATCACCAGTTGATGTGGTTTTCCCAGATTGTAACAGATTTATTATTCACCAAGTGCTAGTCCTACCAATAATGTGTATTTACAAGTATAGGAATACAGTTTATTTATAAGTTGAGAAGCTTCAAGTTTGCTTTTGAGTTATAACTTGTTGCTTTCAAAACCGCTGGCATTTTAGCAACCCAATAAAATGTCTCTGAATTAAAACCATCCTTGAATAAACAATTCTATTGAATTTTTTCTTTAGCCAGTCCTATCCTGTTTTAGGCTCTTTTCACAGACATACTTGCCTAGATATTTAAAGACTCCCTTTATCCTTATTGATCTAGAAACTGTAAATCATACATACTCAGTAATAATGACTAGAATGAGGGTTACAGCTGATCTATTGATTCCAGCCGCTCTTAAATCTTTTAAAATTAACCTTTATTAATTATTTATTAGTTAACCTGTATTTCTGAATTAACCTTGTGTCATCTCTGATATTGCAGTAGGTCTGCTTATCACAGTTTCCAAGAACTACAAAACCACTTTGCATATACGACAACTTGAGTTCTTAAGACTTTAATTTCTAGTCTCAAAATTATTCTCAGGTCAATCAGATGTATTTTTTAATTTTGAGAATTTTATTTCCAAAGATACTAGTGAAATTCTAAAGATTAATGTGCCTATCTATATCCAATAGTAGTATTTCTTAAAATGTCATGTTTAGGCACCTGCATCAGAAGCTCAGAAGTACCTGGAAGCTTCCAGACAGTCTAGGCTCCTAAAAAGGAATCTGAGAGGATAAGTATTGGGGACTCTGCATAAGTGATTTTTTGTATAATTGGTGTTGAATTCAAAGGTATTCTATTGTACCCCCAGCCCCTTTATTTTTTTTCTTTAGAACAGGGTCTTGCTAAGTTGCTGAGTCTGGCCTCGAACCTGCAATCCTCCTGTCTCAGTCTTCCAAGTACTGTATGCATAAGTCATTCTTATGAAAAAAAATCACTCTCTTGGTCTGTTTTGTGCTTCCATAGCAGAATATCTAAGACTGAGTAATTTGTAAAGAACAGAAATATATTTCCTTACAGTTCCAGAAGCTAGAAAGTCCCAGATCAAGGCACTGGCATCTGGTGAGGGCCTTCCTGCTGTGACCTGACATGGCAGAAGGCAAAAGGGCAATAGAGAACTTACCCACTCCCTTAAGCCGTTTTTAAAATCAGCACTAATTAATCCATTCGTAAGAGCTGAGTCCACATGACCTAAACCCTCCCAACACTCATGCATAGGGGATCAAGTTTCCAATATATGAATTTTGAAGGCAGTACATTCAAACCATAGCACTATCCAAAGACTACTCTAAAATAATGAAAAACCACCAAAGCAATTAGGCATAACAGCATATCTCTAGGACTCACGTGGAAAACTCATATTTCTACCATTTAAGGACACTATAGAGCTGAGACAGGAGGCTCGCAGGTTTGAGGCCAGCCTTAGCAACTTAGCAAGATCCTGTTTCAAAATAAAATGTTAAAAAGGGGGAGCTGGGGCTGTAGCTGCAATGTAGAATGCCTCTGGATTCAATCCCCAGGGCCACACAAACACACACACACACAAACACACACACACACACAACACTATATAAACAACATATTTCTTCCAGTATATATAAGTACTTAGGACCAGTTAGAAGTCACTTTATGTCACTTAGTTTCTGCAGCATCATTCATTAATTAATTCATTCCACCAATATTCAGTGAACACATCCTATATGCCAGGCACTAAACATAACATATATTTTTGGTGCTTTAAGGACATCTTTCCCTTATGCACAGTGCACTGTTAGAGGCTTGGCTAGGCATGCTTCTCAAGACATTTCAGAATGGTCTACAGGTTTAACAGTCAAGTTCAAGGTGAAGGTTCTCTGGATGACACTTTGCAGAACTTGACTGGATTGATTATGTTGAACTCTTCGTCTGCAGGAGGACCATTTATCACTCATCTTCGTGCTCCTGTCCCCATGGTGCCTGGCACAGTTCTTACACATGACAAATAATCAATAATAGGGTTTTAAGTAAGTATAACTCAATATTTTATGCACTATTCTATTTTCATAAATGCTGAAGTATGCCATGCATTTTAATGGGGCTAGATAAAGGTCAGAAATATAACTTCTCAGGTTCATGCCCTACCTGCATTTTCACGATAATCAGGCTCTTTGTTTCTGGAAAAGTGTTCAGATTATCATATGCTAAAAACTGTGAGGTAGCCACAAACCTAATGAATGCATTATAACTGTTAAAAAATCACCAAGTCTCCTGTCTCCCTCCTTTAGGTCCCCACCATCACTCCACTAAAATTTCTCCTCCTTTGTCTAGAGTCTCTCCTGTATCCCAATTTCTCCCTAGCTTCCACATATGAGGGGAAACATCATGATGTATAATTACAATACACCAATAAAAATATATGTGAAAAAATTAAAGCTTTTTGAATGAGACACCTAAAAAGAAAATAACCCCTTAAAGGTGATAGATTTTTTAAGTACTAATCTTCAAGCAGCCCCTCTGGAATCTGGTTTTCATTATCTATCATGACCCCCCCCAAAAAAAATCTACTATTACACAAGAGCTACTTTGCCTTCCACAACAAAGCCATTGCTTAGTTATTGTGGAATTGATGAGAAAAATTCAGGATCAAAAACAGAGGCACACGCTTGTAATCCCAGTACTTGGGAGGCTGAGACCAGAGGATCTCAGGTTCCCAGCCAGCCTCAGCAACTTAGTAAGGCCATCTGTAACTCAGTGGGACTCTGTTTCAAAATTAAAAAAAAGAATAAAATAGGGCTGGAGGTGTGGTTCAGAGGTAGAATGCCCCCTGAGTTCCATCTTCAGTACCACACACACACACACAAAAAAAAAAAAAAACAGAGGTGAGAATAAGATTTTGCAGTGTGCTACAAAGTATTCTTTCCTTCAGCTACCCCCAGTGGCTGGCAGTGCCTTCTGAAAACAGTAAAATTAATGCCCTATGAACAATAAGTAAAGACCTTTAATTTTTTCACTTAGCTCCAGTTTCTTTTTTTACAAAAGGATATGGAAACCTATACTTCTAAAGTAGAACTTGGACCCTTCTGTGTGGATTTGCGAAATCTTTTCTATTAACCTTTGACTCTCTCTCCAAGATATAGAATGAAACTAGACAGGGGGAGAATTCTGGTTCATCAGTTCTCATTAAATAAGATTTTACTGCAGTTTTAAAACTGAATGGGTCAATTTTACTAAAACAGCTCAAGGCAGCAGCCATCTAGTCTGTGGAATGTGGTTAAAAATGTTCCACCCTGGACCTTTACATGTTTTCTATTTCTCGGTCTATGATTCTTATCTTCTTCCAGATGGAGAGCAGGACAAGGTGCTTTGTGAGCAGCATCTTTTCACTCTATCAGCAAACAGCCTCCTCTTATTTTTCTGTATCACATCATCTCTTCCCTTGGCAAATTTACCTCTTTCTATTGTGTTCCACCAGATGATGTATAAAAATGAAATATCAAAACAAAGACTTGGGGGGGGGGAGGGGCTTGAACTTTCTAAAACAGAATAGGCAGAAACATCAGGAAAGGCCAGATCTTTAACATACCTATAGAACCATTGTTGTTTTAACCTTATGAAGAACATTAAATGTCATTATTTTAAAAAGCATAAAGAAAGCTTACTTCTTGATTATCACAGTTGTAAGGGTGAAATGCATCTCTACATGTTCTACATTTGTGTGTGTGTGTGTGTGTGTGTGTGTGTGTGTGTGTGTGTGTGTGTGTTATCAGGGATTAAACCCAGGGGCATTTAATCTCAGAGCTACACCCTAGCCTTATTTTTTATTTGGAAACAAGGTCTCACTAAGTTGCTGAGGCTGGCCTCACTAAGTTGGGGAGGCTGGCCTCACTAAGTTGGGATCACAAACCTGTGATCCTCCTGTCTTAGCCTCCCAAGTACTGGTGTTATAGGCATGTGCCACCATGCCTGGCTGTACATTTTCTTGAATGAAGTGTAAAATAAGTTAATGAAATGTTTATTTATTTATTCATGTATGTATGTATATATGTATGGACTGGGAATTGAACCCAGGGGCATTCTACCTACAAGCTATACTCTCAGCCTTTCTTTTAATTTTTAATTTTGAAACAGGATCTTGCTAAGCTGTTGAGGGTCTCACTATGTTGCAAAGGCTGGCCTCAAACTTGTAATCCTCCTGCCTCTGCCTCCAAAGTACTGGGATTACAGGCATGCACCACCATGCCCGACTACCTCATGATTATTTTTGATATGCTACTCTGTTTCCTCCAAATAACTATCAAAAGTTGGAACCATTGTTCTACATTTGCTCTTTGTTTTCTGGATCCTTCATAAAATGTAAGCTCTTTAAAAGTACATACTGCCTAAAGTAAGGAACACTTCACAAGACATTATCCCATTGAAGTGTCTCAAGAAATAATTTGTTCATGGTGAACATGTTTTGTATTGCTCACTGTATCTAACATATCTATCATAGTTTCTGGCACAAGTTTGGCACTCAATGAATATTTTTCTTTTTTCTTTTTTTTTTTTTGCGGTGCTAGGGATGGAACCCAGGGGTATTCTACCTCTGAGCTACACCCCCAGTCCTATTTTTTTATTCTTTATTTTGAAACAGGGTCTCACTAAGTTGCGGAGAGCCTCACTAGGTAGCTGAGGCTGCCTGCAAACCCAGATCCTCCTGTCTCAGCCTCCCAAGTACTGGGATTACAAGCGTGCACCACCACGCCCGGCTCAGTGAATATTTTTCAATAAACAGATAGAAAAATGAAAGACTGGAAGGAAGAAAACAGGCTTCAGTCCTCAGATGTCTGGTTCAGAAAATCTAGACTCTTATAATTCAATCCAGTGTCCCTTCTCCTGCCCATTCCAACTTTAGAATAAAGAAGACAAGAGTACTGAGGGGAAAGAACAAGGTGGAGGAATTACCAATAATAATGAATTTTCATTGGTAGAAAAGTCAACCTTTTACTTGATCACAGAACCACTGGCTCTTTGTCTTCTCCCTTTCCATCTTAAAAGCCCTCATCTCCCTATCAGAAGAGCTTATAGAATTTTTCCAGAGGGAAAGCTGAGGATCCTAATTAGCATATCTTTTTTTTTTGAGAAAATAAAAAGATTACCACATGGTTTCAGTTTCTACTTCCTTTAGAACATTTCTGAGTAATTCAACACAGCCATTTATTTCACAAAGAACAATATTATTCATGAAATTTATTCTCTACTTTTATTAAAAAGTTTAAATAGAAAGAGAACAATTATCCAATTCATCTTTAATTAAATAGGATAATAAAGCTCCTAAAGGATCATTTGCCACAAAGTCTTATATTCAAAATCTTGGAAATACTGCGTCATTCTAACCACCCTTCAAAGAAGTAGGAGATCAGTTTGTTGATAGCACTCTCAGATGAATTGCATTGTCATTATTTCTTTTGAATAACTCAAAAGTATATTTGCATCTCAAAACAAAGACTAAAATGATGATATGATATACACTAGTTAATTTTAAAAACAAGAAGAAAATAAATTTAATAAAGAAATTCACAATTAGCCTGGTAATTTCAAAGTATTATAGCAAAAGAGCAATGAATGCATTTTTATTTCTCCCATACATTTATCAAATTCTGAGCTATACCCCCAGCCCTTTTCATTTTTATTTTGAAACGATCCAAGTTGCTCAGGGTCTTGCTAAGTTGCCAATGTTGGCCTCAAACCTGTGATCCTCCTGTCTCAGCCTCCCAAGTATTAGAATTCCAGGAGTGTGCCAGCACATCAGCTTCAAATTTTCTTGGAATGGACTTGCTTACTTTCCTATGGGAACTTTCTGTATAAAGGATGGAAGTTCAGTACTAATCTTCCCATTTTAAAATTTAAAAAATGACTTCCAATTAAGCAATTAGCTAATCAAACATCTGGTATGTACATTGTGAGAATTATGACTTTGATTTGGTAAATATCTATTGAGCCCACATTATGTACAAAGCAATATACTAGTTGCTAGAGAATCCAATGGTAAATGAGAAAGGATCGATAAAGTTCAGTAATTGAGAACATGGACTTTGGAAATACAGCACTAAGTTCAAATCCTGATTCTACCACTTGGTATTTGAATGATCTTGTCAAGTTATTTGACCTCTCTCAGCTTCATTTATCTTAACTACAAAACTAAAAATATTACTTGCCTCATGGGGTAGTTTTAAGGAATGCATGAGGTCACATATGCAAAGGATTTAACACAGGTCCAATGAACCATAAATGCTCCCCAAACTTTTTACCATTGTAATGATTAATATTGCATGATCTTTGCCCTGTGAGTCTAGAATACAATGAAGGACACGATTATTAAATAATTGGTCAAAAGAGAACATGCCACATAGATTCTTCCGTAGATGAGTCACCCCAAGCTCCAGGCTTACAAACTATTCTTATCTCCTAGGTGACTTTTTTTTTGTGTGTGTGTGTGTGTGTGGTACTGGGGATTGAACCCAGGGGCATTCTACCTCCAAGCCACACCCCCAGCTCTATTTTTTTTATATTGGGGCATTGTAATCATATATCTTTGTGAGGTACAAGCTGGTAAAGGCATACATGCACACATTTCTCATTTAACCCTTCCTCAATTCCCGCCCCACTCCCTCCACCTCCCTCCTTCTCAAGTTCAGTTTAGTGATTGACTTTGCTATGTTTGTGATTCACATAGTACATCATGTGCATTAGGTTGTTTCCCTGCCCCTCCCTCATCACCTTCAGTTAAGTCATCTTCTTTGCTCATCTAACGTTTCTCCTTCTTCCTCTAGAGTCCCTCTTATGTCCCACTTTCTCCCCAGCTTCCGCATATTAGGGAGAGCATAAGATTTTTTACTTTTTATGTCTGACTAATCTCACTTAGCATAATGTTTTCCAGTTCCATACATTTCCCTGCAAATCACATGATTTTGTTCTTCTTTATGGTGGAGTAAAATTCCATTGTGTACATATCCCATAGTTTTGTAATCCATTCATCTGTTGATGGACATCTTGGCTGGTTCCACAGTTTGGCAATTGTGAATTGTGTGGCTATAAACATAGATACACATGCATTGGTCTGACAGTTTGGTTTCCATTCCTTTGGGTACATACCCAGAAAGTTGTAATCCCACCAACAATGTATTAAGGTTCCCACTTCTCCAAACCCTCACCAGCATTTGTTGTTGTTCATGTTTTTTATGATTGTCATTCTAATTATTTTTGAAACAGGATCTCACTAAGTTGTGGAGGGCCTCACTAAGTAGCTGAGGCTGGCTGCGAACCCAGATCCTCTCGTCTCAGCCTCCCAAGTACTAGGATTACAAGCGTGTGCCACCGCCCCCCACCCCCACTCCTAGGTGACTTTTTGTCACACCCTAAAGCGTTAACCCTGTCTACATACAGAAATCAATTTGTTGTCTTAGATTCATTTCAGTAACCTGGTTTTCTGGGTATAGAATTTAATCTTCTCAGCCTGTGAGTCAAAAGATTCTTCTTCTTCTCTCTTAAAGAACAACAAAGGTAGAGAAGACTCCTTTGCTACAAATCCTCTAGATGTTCTTATAGAACTCTGAGAAAAATTATAAAAGGATATCATGCAATTCCGAAATTAGAAATACTCTTATTAAACTCTAATTTCAATTTACACCTTCAACATATAAGAGAGGATTGTCAGGTCTCTGTGCTAGAAGAACAAGTGAAATGAGGGATATCGTTAAATGTTTAAAAGAAGCATCATGGAGCCAGGCATGGTGACACATGCCTATAATTCTAGTACTAGGGAAGCTGAGATGAGAGGATCAGAGGTTCAAGGACAGCCTCAGAAACCTAATAAGATCCTCAGCAACCTAGCAAGACTCTGTTTCAAAATAAAAAATAAAGAGGATTGGAGGTGTAGCTCAGAGATAGGATGATCCTGGGTTCAATCATCCAGTACCACAAACACACACACAAGCATTTTATGTGTGATTCATATATGCCTAAGCCCTGGCAACAAGCAAACTCTTTTTTTCAAGATTTGATTCTAGCCGAGCCTTTTTGTCCAGTGGTAAAATTATTTTGATAATTCTGTTAAGCAAACATCTATAAAACTTTCTTCTGTTCTGAGTACCATGGATGCCTAGTGCAGAATAAGACAGAATTCTTTTATTCGAAGAGTTCTAGTGCTAATGAGTAAACTACTCCTTTTATTCTAAAATTAGTAGATTAGTTAGTCACATTTATCATCTCTGAAATTGAAGTGTATCTTTCCATCAATGGCAATTTATAACTGCCATCAGTCAGGTGACATTCATGATGTCATTGCTAATGCCTGCATTCGTTATTTATTGCAACATAACAAATTATCCCACAACTTGGTGACTAAAGACAATGATATTTATTATAGAAAAGTGTCTTGTAGATCAGAAGTTTGGGAATGGCATACCTGGATCTTCTGACCCCAGAACTCTCACAGGCTTCAATAGAGAGGTTTCCTGGGGCTGTGATCATCTTAAGACTCAACTGGGGCTGGATTTGCTTCCAAGCCCAGTCAAAGGATTGTAGGCTAGATTCAACAATCATTGAAAAGTCTTGGTTTCTTATGAATTATTGGCTAGAGACCTTCGGTTTCTCACCTGGAAGCCTCTGTAGGTTAACTCATGACATAACAGCTGGCTTTATTAAAGTAAGAGAGCAAGAAGGAGAGAGATGTGAGATAGCCAAAAAGGAGTCATGGTCTTTTGTAACCTAATCTCTGAAGTATCATCTCATTACTTTTGCTAAATTCAGAAGCAAGTCAGTAGGTCCAACCCATACTCAAAGAGAGGGATTATCAGGAAATGAATATCATTAGGAACCATTTTGAAAAATGTCTACAGAGCCAGGTTAAGTGGTACACACCTGTAATCCCAGTACTTGGGAGGCCAAGACAGGAGGATTGCAAGTTTGAGGCCAGCCTCAACAACTTAACAAGGCCCTCAGCAATTTAGTGAGGCCCTGTTTCAAAATAAAATAGAGCTGGGAATGTAGCTCAGAAGTAGAACGCCCCGGGTTCAATCCCCAGTAACACACACACACGCGCGCGCGCACACACACACACACACACACACACACACACACACACACAGCTGTCTACCATGGTTGGCTATGATTACAGAACTCAGTTGTTTATTCCCAGGGTCATGATGTACCACAGAGACCCTTGATATTTTACTGAGAAAACCATTTAAGGACAATTTGAGAAAAAAGAAGAATCCCAGTTGTCAAAAAATGTTTTGTTGGCATCTGATAAGAATTCATTCCTTAATTCTTTGTGATCTTCATTAAAAATGTTCTCACATTTTCTATGTAGGCTGTATCACTGTTAGAAATAAATTGAAATTTGCCAGATTGCAACATTCTCAGATGCTTCATTTTATTTATTTGTTTTTGGTAGTACTGGGGACTGAATCCAGGGCCTCGTACATACTAGGCAAGTACTCTACCACTGAGCTACATCCCCAACCCTTTCAGATGCTTTAGGCTTCCTTATATTTGTTCTCCAAAATTTGATCACTCTTGTTTATTTCTTAAATTAACTCTTACTACTTGATTGATTCTTACTCTTTTATTAAATAAAGAAAACCGAAAGTTGATATAACTGTCAAAAAAAATATTTTGTTGGTACCTTCAAATAGCAGAATAGGTGTCAAGAGTTTGGAAGAAAATCCAGAGCCACAAGCAGAGCACTCTTTAAAGCAGTACTTCAGCATCAACAGTGGTGCGGGATACCCACATCATGTGGTTTCGGAAAGACCAACACAGATGCCTCTAAACGGCAAATGCTGTAGAAAGGCTAGATGTGATATGGGAAAGGTTTATATATAGGAAACCCCCAACCAATTTAGTTTACATATATTTTTCATTTTATGCAAAAAATAAAGAAAATCTATATCTAAATAAATGTTAAACAGTTCTATTAATAAGCTTAAAATAAAATGTAAATTATATCAAAATCCTTATTTCAGTTAAAAACATTCTTCACAAATCTTATAGGAAATCATTTTCTACAATTAAAGTCATCTTAAATTCAATATGATGAATGCCAAAAAATAGGTACATTTAGCGAGACAGTGGTGAAATTCTCAACTATGCCTGAGAGTCCCTAGTCTAGTCAAGATGTGACGTCTGTGGATCACCTAATTAAGAAGTACCTCATCTAAAGTGCAATAAAAGCAAATGACTAGCGCGTCGGAAGCTCTAGGGGAAGAGAGTTAAAGATGGTCATAAGCAATGTCATATATGTGGGCAATCAACAGGAAGACTTAAGGAATAACAAAAATGTCACTTCAAGCATATTACAAGTAATTTTCATAAAGTTATATCACTTTTTATGAGCCCCAACTGTATCTCCCAACTTGCAATTGGAGATGCCAAGAGTTAGAAATTATTGCAGAGTCCATGAATCTGGATGCTCACAAAATGTTTAGACTAGAATGACTAAATAATATCTCAAACATTTTTAATCACTCTTTTTCAAACATACTAAAGATGCTTTCTTATAAATTAAATGCACATTATTTTCAGGTGATTTTGACATCTTAATTTTTTTATTATGATTTATTTAATTCACAGACACTAGGAGCTGGTGTCTATTATCCTTGTAGGGAAGAGTGCATGGAATTTTTACTATAAAAATAGACTATGCCAAAAATTCTGGGAACCACTGTCCACGGGCTTCTTGGCGTTGCAAACTTAAGCATGTTCAACCATGATTCATTTTCTACATCCCCATACCCTTAGGAAAATCATTTATCTCTGTGTTACTGGATAAAGACCCATCCCTTGCTATTACTCTTCCTATTTAAAATTTCATACCCATAGATTAAACTTGTCATGAGTTTAGAAAGAACTCCAGTTTTATTCCCCCATGTTGAAAGGAAATCCATTTTGATTCTGAGAATAATGAATAGGATCCTTGAAAGGATTTCTTTTACTCTTTTGATTCCTTAAAGCCATATTTTTTCTTTCAACTAAAAGCAAGACATCTTTCATTTCTTAATAGAATTACCCTAAGAATGTTGGTTTAATTTTTTCAATATTATTATACAATTAAGAACTCAATGCTGAAAGACAGCCAAGACATTGTGAGGCTATTAGTGCTCTGTTGCAGCAAAAATGACTCATTTGCTTACCACCAGAGATTTAATTAGTCATAATTCAGCCTTATACTCAACAAAATAGAAGGAAAAAATTTTAGTTAAGTATATTCTTATTTAAGACTCATCTATTATAAGAGGCTTCAAGCGTCTCTGATAACAAATACAAGGTTAACAAAATACTCAAGTACATGCTTATATTGGTCTGCACATAACTTCAGAACATTTCCTATATATAAATTCAAGTTCAGTTGAACCTACTGTACGGGTTTGAGTGCATGTTGTTTTGAATAAAGCAGACTGGAGAGTCATGTCAATATCATTATAAGGCAAACTAAAAGTCATCTCCCTGCATCTCTGATAATTTGCAAAATAAATATTTCACAAATATCCATTTGATGAGGAAAATAGGAACAAGGAGCTGTTTTCTTTTTTTTTTTTTTTTTTTGCGGTACTGGGGATTGAACTCAGGGGCATTCTACCTCCGAGCTACACCCCCAGCCCCTTTTTATTCTTTATTTTGAAACAGAGTCTCACTGAGTTGCGGAGTGCCTCACTAGGTAGCTGAGGCTGGCCGCGAACCTGGATCCTCCGGTCTCAGCCTCCCGAATGCTGGGATTACA